>JAWNKV010000205.1:0-58115 GCA_035041805.1 Amiota mariae
CAAATGAATTGACATATTTGCATTGCTTTGAAACATCACGGTATGGGGAAGCCGTTACAAAACCTTTGCGCGTTGCTCCGGTAACATTTGAATTGGCCCACATGGTTCCGACCATGCATCCCTTCCTTCAGCAAGAGAAGTTGGTCCGTGAAACCACATAGTTGACATAATGAGCTCGCTGGGAAGTGCCCCCCTGGATAATATATCGGCAGGATTGCGATCTGTCGGCAAATACCACCACTCCACACCAGAGGACAGTTCTTGAATCGTCGTAATACGATTTGATACGAACACTTGAAATCCTTATGGCTCACTGTTGATCCACGATAACACTACCGATGCGTCAGACCAGCAGTAATATTTACATTTGAAAAATTCGAGAACTGATATCTTATGAATAAGTTGCGCCAACAAATAGGCACCGCGCAACTCTAATCTTGGTATAGTCAGTGTTTTCAATGGTGCTACACGAGATCTGGATCAAATGTACATTAGATTGACCTCTTACAGTAAAAACAATATAAATGCAAGCTCTATAAGCGTTGATACTACCATCACTGAACCCATGAAGTTCAATAGTGGCATCAGGAACGAGTGCAAGTCGAAGAAACTTTAGCTGTTGCGTTTGCTCAAAGTCTGCAACGAGATTGTGCCACGATGTACTTAGTGAGGCTGTCAAACTCTCATCCCAATCAAGTTTCTCCTTCCAAAGCATTTGCAAGAAAATCACTGATCTCTTGGAAGGTCGAGCCAATGAGCATGTGGGCAAAAACGAGAAAAGAAATTTATGCGAAACGGGATCCCATACAAGGCCAAGAGTTTTTGTTATATCAGTGCCATCGTTAAATTTAAGGAATGTCTCTTTGTCTGCATCAGGCACATCCTCCAACATGACTGGATCATAGGAGCACCACTTTCTAAGTTTGAATTTGCCCCGGGCCAGCAATCCAGCAGTTTGCCGCATAATTTCCTTGACTTCTTTCGTTGAATTACCTTCAGTGATTAGGTCGTCAACGTAAAAATCACGGCATAAAGTTTCTGAACCAAAGGCAAACGCAATCTTCGCATCCATGGCTGACTGGTGCATAGCGCGAACCGCAAGAAATGATTCAAACTTTGTGCCATAGGTGACAGTATCCAGCTTGAAAACCTGCATCTTCTCCTCAGGTGAATTTCACCACAAAATGCACTGCAAGTTACTGTCAGGAGATGCTATTCGAACACAACGGTACATCTTGCAAATGTCCCCGTTAATGCGATGCGAAAAGTAGGAAAGCGAATTCAAATGGTTATCAGCTTTGATTGAATGGTTAGTTCTGCCATTAGAATTTCATTAAATGAGTAGCCTGATGATGTTTTTGCAGAGCCATCAAAAACGACTCTCAGCTGTGTCGTCGTTCTGTCATCTTTAGGACACAATACGAGGCAGAAAATATTTGCACAAATTTAACGACTCTGATTCAACAATTGACATGTGACCCAAACCCAGATATTCCTGAATGAAAGTAAAATACCGGGCTTTGAGGCTTGAATTGCGCTCCAACTTACGCTACACATTTATGAAACGACGATGGGCTAGGAAATAAGAATCTCTTAACATCTCCAAACCAAACTTGGATGGTAATCGCACTGAGTATTCGCCCCTAGGCAACCGTATGTAGTTTGCCTTAAAATAGTCCTCACAATCCACTTCTTCCTTGGTGAACCTCACAACTGAACGAACAATCTCCTCAATATGTGCATTTGACTCAGCTTCTGAATCATGTTGAATTTGTACTGCGATCAATGCTGAATTGTGCTCGTGTAAGCCACCGCCTTTGACCACACATCCTAAACGAATTTGTTGCAGCAATGGCAATTCCTTAGAAAGCTTAAATTGTCCAACACACAATAGCTCGTAGAGAATGCAAACAAACTTCTACAGTATATCCTTCGGTAGTGAAACCTTTATCACCAAAGCCGGATACCGAATCACAAGACTTGGTCCTGTGTAATTGCAAATTATGAGCGAAACGAGAAGTAATCATATGGTGTGTAGTGTAGATAAAATTGCGGCAAGTGCGCTGCAAGATAACGGAGTCGAAGACAATTGGGCAGGAGGCTGTGAACCTGAACCAGACGGTTCCTCAGTTGATGAGACTTGCGACCTTTTACTGCCGAAATGCAATAAAGTGTGATGATTGTTCCCACACTTCGTACAAGAACGAGACCTGCATTCTCCCAAAATATGGCCCTTTCTTAGCCAGTTAAAATATAAACGAAGCCGAATAGCCTCAGTTCGTCGAAGTGATAGTGACAAGGTTAAAAATTGTGGGCAATTATGTGTTTCATGTGACGTATTGCTATATAATGAACAGCTACTTAGGGTTGGTAGAGTGGCGATAAGTAAACGCCTATGATTTGTGCCAGTGCCTGTCGAAGCTATAGACTTCTAAGAAGTCAATGCATGATCCACACTTTCCAGGCAGCGCCCACCCAAAAAACTTGAGAACTGCTCCTATGATGGTTGAGATCCACCGGTGCAGCCTCCTCCCACTTCCTCTGTGTAAAATTGTCTAATTTCACTCAATTTGTCTGATATCTCCCGAAGCTTCATAGTTCATGATCCCTCCATCCTTTTGATAACCAAAATCTCAGTGATGTGTGCCTGAAAAATAAGATGCCTATTATTAAAACGTTTTTCACGTTGGGGTCACCAAACTTTTTGGTCACAAGCTTTTTCGTGCCACTTTCCAATTAAGTTAAAAAAATGAAGTTATACTTTAAGAATATACTACTTTATTGTTTGTTAAGAATTCATTTGTTATTTATGTTTTTGTTTTTTTACAATTATTGTTGTTAAATACTGCTGCTAATATTGTTACTGCTGTTGTTGTTGTTGCTGCTGCTGATGATGCTGCTTCTCATGTTCACTGCGAGGATTAACGAACGAACCAAAACGATGCGAAAGAGTGAACTAGAGCAAGCGAGCATGCGAAAAAGATTCCAAAACGAAACGAAAACAGCAACTTAAATTAATGCAGAACCTTGTTAGCACACGACCGATCAAGCAAATCTAAGGCCACTGAATAATTTAGATTACATATATCCAAAGAGCGAATTGCATTCAGAGCGGAACCTTTAAAGTAAGACCGCATCTGTGAGATCAGGATCCTTGTCAATGACTGCCATAGATAAAGATGCAAATGGACTATAGTAAAGTCTTTCTTTTTATTTTTATATATGTATGTATATTGTATAAGCACTTATACTAATGTAGGAATTATGAACTGCTTTACTTATGTACTTATATCACTTTCTTAGCAATTAGTGTCATTGAATAATTATTCACAAGCTGGCACTGTTAAACGAAAACGAAATAAATACGCTTCTTTATAAGCACAAATGTAAACATTCATATATATCAAATCACAGCACAGTTTATTTGGAAAACAATAATATCCAAATTTCAAAGTGACTTATTATTACATATGATAGCGATGGCATATATGAAAACTTTAATATCAAGTCGGGGTCATGGGAAGGTTAGTGTCCCTAGGTTGTGAAAAAGTGAATTTTTGCACACTAACCTTCCCATTAATCTTGGAACCAATATTCCTGTTCATATCGTCACAGGAAATATCATAAGAAATTCTAGATAGGAAAATATGTTTCCGAGGGGTCACTACCGACAAGATAGGTGGTGAAGCCACATCCAAAGTATCGCTATCAAAAGATGGCGTTATTGATAAAGGTTCTAAGGTTGTCGCAAGTGATATTGATGAATGAGCGGCCTGGTTGGACTCGTCGGGTAAAGGTACGATTGTGGTAGGGGTTACCAACATTGACGGCACCATTCCCAGAATTATCTATAATTGAGCTAGACGGGCGAGGAGTAGCAGGTCCTGACCGCTTGGAGGCATGGATTGCAACATTCCCACAATGGTGTTCGATGAAGGAGGAGAAGAAGCGGGTCTAGACCATTTGGAGGAAGATACTGCAGATAAGGGTGGAATTATCTGCATTACAGGGATCACAGGAGTTGAAGTAAGAACGGCTGAAGGGTAAATTGTGGTAGGATCAAAAGGAGTTGTAGGAGGCAGTTGGGGAGAAGCATGGTTTCACATATGAGAAGGTGACAATAAGAGAAAGGGAGGAGGTGAATCGAACTGATATTTACCTAGTGAATCAGTGCCAAAATCAAACGAAAGTTGCTTTACAGCACTATTCAGCTTGATGCAATAATAGCGAATACTACGATACATTGACGAAAAATCAACCTGCCGTTTAAAACAGGATGGGCAAGACCACATCAAACTACCACAATCAGTTTTAGATCTACTGATTATCCTATGTCACGGCCGTTCAATCCCGCACACTGCAAGTGTGAAAAATTATGACACAGGCAAAAACGGATGGCCCTTTGAGAATCCACATCGAATATATTTTTATTTTTACATGAAGGATTACAACAAATCATTTTCACGACAGAAAAATAAGAGAATTTAAAAACAAAAAAAAAATACTATAAATATTAATTTAAGTAAAAAAAAAAAAGAAAAAGTAAATTTTATAAATTGATTAAATTAACAAAAATGCAGATAGCAAAATTTACACTTTGGACACCCTGTCAAACAAGTAGAATGTAAAACTAACCCACTTATTCTCAAAAATATCAAAAAAAGAAATCATACTGTTAATGCCTAACATTATCTTGATGTCGCTGTTAAGACATTTTTCCATATGAAAAAGCTCTTATCATCAAAGCTTTTGAAATCGACTATCATTCAGCCAAGAGCATGTCTTTCGATAATTGGACAAAAATGTTAAATATTTGTATGCACTGTTGCCGCTCTGTGAAATGGATAATCTTGTGTTTTGTTGTTTGCTCGCAGAAATTTTGGAAGATGAAGAAAATTACGGAAAAAGAAATGTGTTAAAATTATTGCGTGATCATAGTGATACATTTTCAATGTCGGACAATATTATCGATTTTCAAAAATATTGTGCCATCAATTGCATACATTCGCAAATACATATAAGATAAAATCAGGCTTGTCAACTTGGGGAAAAAAATCAAATTAAAAAAAAAAAAAATTAAATAGTCAGAATTACTCGGAGAACCCCTAAAAACACCTGTTTTCATTTTTGTATAATATATTTTTTTTTTAAATATTTAATATTTCCAACATGTTTTCATTTTCTTTAAGTTGGCAAACCTGCATAAACTGAAGTTTACAGACTGGTAACACATACTTTACAGATTATTAGATAAACAGTTTTTTTTTACAGCGAAGCTTTCAACGAGCTTTTTTGTCCAATTATGTGATCATTTTTATGAATAGGTCGGTAGTTGGGTAAATGTACATGTAAATGTGTAAAGTGATGGCGCACAAAAATCAAACAAACCGCAAGCAAAAACAAATGCTACAGAAAGAAACACAAAACGGTACTGCAACACTGATTCATAACAGTTTGGCTTCAAAACAACAATGCTCACAAATAATAACTTTGAAATGTAATATACAATAACAAAGGCAAAAATTATGAGACATGTAAAAAAAAAAAAAATGCACTAATCAGTCAAAAATGTATTGAAACACCTCAAATAGAAATATTAAAACTTATTAAAATTTATGCACCACTAACTAACCCGGAAACAGGATCAATTATATAAATAAGCATCATTATCATCAGCTCAACAACTCGGTACGGGTCTTCGCTTGCTGTAATTTGTGCCTCCAGTTTCCATGTTTCCCTCGCTTGAGTTCTCCAACATCGTAGTCCCAGAGCTTCAGCGTCCTGGTCCACACCAGCTTTCCATCTAAGTTTAGGTCTCCCTCTACTTCTGCTATTTCGGCATCTGCCCATTAGAATTTGTTTAGGTGGATAGTTGTCTTCGGACCTTATAATATTAATATAGCCGGCCCACCGTAGTCTGATCAATTTAATTGTTGTTACAATGTCGGGATGTCCATTTAAAGTTTGTAGTTCGTGGTTAAACCGCTTCCTCCATACACCGTATTGTCGGATATTGTGCTGCACTGATTTCGCTGTTGTAGATACCAATACTTTGGTTACTCCCTCGTTTATTGTTTATTGTTAGACCCATATTCTTTGCTGCTCTTTCTATCTGCAAAAACGCAACTTTTACATCGTCTAAAGATGTGGCAACGATGTCTATATCGTCCGCGTACTCCAAAATTTGAGTCGACTTAAAGAATATTGTACCCTTAGTGTTTACACCAGAATCCCTTATCACCTTTTCAAGCGCCAGATTGAACAGTAGGCAAGAAAGCCCATCTCCTTGTCGTAGGCCATGTTCTGAATTAAATTCAGTTGATATTGCGTTTCCAATTCGTACCACATTTCTTACGTTGGCCATTGTGGCTTTAACAAGGTTTATTAATTTACTGGGTATACCAAACTTACATAGGGCCTCATATAGACGCGATCTATTTATACCATAGTATGCGGCTTTGAAAGTCTATAAATAAGTGGAATGTGTGACGATCTTATTTTCCTGTGTTTTTTATAGCATCTGTCTTATGATAAATATCTGATCCGTGGTGCTTCTGCCAGTTTTAAACCCTGCCTGGTAGCCACCTACAATTTGGTTGACATATGGGCGTTATCGTTCTTACAGAATATTAGAAAAGATTTTGTATGTAATATTTAGTGGTGTAATTGGTCTATAGTTTTCACATTTAAACTTGTCTCCAACAACGGCATATTATTCCAGTTTCCCATTGCTGTGGCATGCATTTTAGTTGCCAAGCTTTTTACTTTGCCAGTAAATATGTGACGAAGGGATTCGTTGTCCATGTGCTTTTACAATTCCGCTGGTATCTCATCTGTTCCCGGAGCTTTGTGATTTTTCAGACGCGTAATGGCTTCTTCAAGTTCCCTGAACTCCAGTGCTTATAGTGACGTATCACTGACTACCCAAGATACCTCCACCAGCTGATGCCCTTCATTTTGGCAGCTCCCATTAAGAAGTTGGTCGAAATGTTCTACCCATCTGTTCAGGACTTCTTGCGTCTCGGTTTGAAGGTTACCCTGGACGTCCTTGCAGTACATCGTTTGAGAATTGAAGTCCGCTCGATCACTGTTGATGCTTTTATAGAATTGACGTGAGTTTTTTGAATTGTAATTCGCTTGCAGAGTTTTGAAACATTTTTTAGTATCTTCTCTCTTTTTATCCATATGGATGCATTACTCAGCTTTTCTTCATTCTTTGTAGAGTTACGATTAAGCATAGCTCTGTATGCGTCATTTTTTCTTAAACTTGCCATTTTGCATTCGTCATCGAACAATGTTTTCGTTTCGTCAGTTGCGTCTTACCAACTACTTCAATGGATGTCTTTTGGATGGCCTTCATTTGTCTATCCCACATCTGTGAAAGATATTCGCACTTGGTCGTTTCTTTCAGATTTTTTCTTGGTTGCGTTTAGAAATCTCTCTCGACGTTTGGATCCTTTAGCTTGTGAACATTTAGCTTATCATTCTCGACATTTTTACTCTTCCTTGAGAAGGAAATCTGGGCTCGTATTTTCGCGCCCACGAGGAATTGGTCAGAGTATATATTGGTATAAAAGTCATATTTGCTTTTGTGGACGATGCCACTACCAGTCACTTCTTGAATAGCGACGATGTCTGCTTTGTATCGTTCTAGTGTATCTGCCAGTTGTTATAGAGCCATGCTTTGGTATAGAGTCCGTACGTTCCATGTATATAATTTAATATCTTTGTCCTTAAAACGTTTAACAGGTCGTTGTCGTTGGGAGTTATTTATCCGAGGCTTTATGATAGATAAATAAGCATAGAGTTTACAATTTAAAGTAAACAGATTTAAATACATATAAATTTAAAAATGTATTAGAAGAACCAAAATAACCACGTCCGCATACTAATAGCATGGTTATACTGCTTCAAATTAGGTGTTGTAAAACTAAGTGTTTTTAATTTATTATTGTGCTGTTCAATAGACGAAGTATGCGACGCCAAACGGACTGGACATATACTAAATAGAACCACTCAAGCATATGCTGATGACATTGCAATTGCAAGTAAAAATAAAAACGCGCTAATATCTATCCTTTCTGAGATTGAAACTGCAGCAGCAAAAATTGGACTTAAAATTAACGGAGAAAAAACTAAATACATGCTTATGTCTAGAGCGAAAGACAAACCAACAGCAAAATCAGTTAAGCTTGGCAAATACGAATTCTAAGCAGTAAATTCATTAACATAACTTGGCTATAGCCTAACATCAGACAACGCCATTAGTGCTACAATTGACGAAAGGATACAGGCAGCAAACAGGTCGTTCGCATCGCTTTCAAAATTATTCAAATCAAAACTGCTCAGCAGAGCCTGTAAGCTGACACTATATTCACGGTGTGTCCCAAAAATAACCGAACTTTATAATTAAATCATATAACATGCAGCGCCATCCATTGAAATTTGCTGCATCAAAAAGATAACTTTATCCTCTTTCAAGCGCACCTACATTCATGTAAATCGGATGACAGATGTGAAAGTTACAGTCATTTCAATAATAGAAAAAAAAGTGCTAATGTAACAAAACAAAAATGGAACAAAGAGCAAATATAAAATTTTGTATTAAACTTGAAAAAAAATTCGCTGAGACATACGAATTGATGAAAAAAGTTTATGGCGATGATTGTATGAGTCGTACTCAAGTTTATACGTGGTTTACACGATTTAAAAGTGGTCGTGAGGATTTAAATGACGACCTAAGGCCAAGTCGTCCAGAAGCTAGTAATTGTGCTGAATTGGTGGAAAAAGTCCGTGAAATCGTTGGTATCGATGCAAATTTTACTACGAGAATGTTGACTGAGGAATTAAATACGAGTAAAAACACTATTTGGAGAATTTTAACTGAAGATTTTGGTAAAAGAAAGGTCTGTTCGCGTTTTGTTCCACATGAATTAAATGAAGATCAAAAAATCGCTCGTGTGGACCACCTCACAAGACCAAAAAGTGAACGAATTTTTGATGAAAAAACGGATTTCTCTCATCAACCACTCCCCATATTCGCCTGATCTTTCACCATGTGACTATTTTCTATTTCCAAAACTGAAAACCAAGATGAAAGGAGCATTTTATGATGATATCCCAGCCATTCAAGCAGCCGTAACCGCGGTGCTGAAGAACATTCCTATAAATGACTTAAAAAAATCTATGCATGCGCTGGTTGATCGTGCCAAACGTTGTATTGAGTCTAATGGAACCTATTTTGAATAAATAATCACTTTCAAAATTTTTTTTTTATTCTTTACTCAAAAAGTTCGGTTATTTTTGGGACACACCGTGTAAGACAGTAGTACGACCCGTCATGTGCTACGGAGCCGAGACATGGACGTTGAATGAAGAAAACAAAACGAAACTACTGATTTTTGAAAGAAAATTTCTCCGAAAAATCTTCGGCTCGATAAATATTGGACCTGACGAATGGAGAATCAGATGGAATGACGAACTCGAGAAACTAATTCAGGGCGAAAACGTTATACGGTTTATTAAAGCGCAACGGATAAAATGGCTAGGCCATGTAGCGAGAATGGACGACTCAAGGGCTCAAAAAAAAGTGCTGGATGCTGGATACACAAACAGAGCGAGAGGAAGACCAAGATCAAGATGGATAGATGAGATAAACGAAGACCTAACGAAACTAAGGATGGATGACTGGAAAACGGCTGCGAAAGACCGGGTAACATGGAGGCGTTACGTACAGCAGGCCAAAGCTCACAAAGAGCTGTAGTGCCAAATGATGATGAAAACTAAATGTTTACACCGTTTTTTGTTTCTATGCAGTCAGATATATTTTGGAACAAACAGTTTTTTATTTTTAATAATTATTGTAATTTTCCAAAACGGCTTTGAAGAGGTCTCAAGCGTTGATAATTTGGTGTTCCAATTTGTATTGTACAACTCAATAAGTTTAGATTCAATTATTCGGTTTAAAAAGTTAAGTCTAACTTTAAGAATTGGGTGCCTATTTCTAATCAACTGCCTTTGTATTGAATTTCTAACAGTCATAAGGGCTCTGATAGAAGCAGGAAGATTTAATGAAAATGGTTTAATTTCTTTTTTGGGAACAGCAAATTCATTAGGATCTATGACTGCAGAGGACAAGTTTTTAACCATACAATCAATTAATTCAGTGTTGAGATAATAATCTAACGATAGACAGTCTTCAAAAGAATTTAGCATTATTTTATATACAGTAGTTTCCAATTGGCTTTGGAGTACTGTAAAAATTTATTTATTGTAGAGTGTATTTTGTGTTTTAAGTGTGTGATAATTGGGAGGTGATCAGACGAAATGTCATTGCAAATGTAGATTCAGTTAAGTAGTTTGAAAAGTTAGTTAATATTATTAAGTGGAGGGCGTAGATTTATAGTTAGCTGGTAAATAGGTGGGAGTATAGTATTGAAAACCCACCGAAGGATGCAAGTTCTTGCAAGGTGTGTCCCCAACAGTTTGCCCTGCAACAGATTTCTGCAATTTATGTCGGATTGTATTAGAAACGAGTGGAATGAAGTGAGTGCTTACGGAGCAGATATTTTTCGTTCACTATCACTATCTATATTAACTACGAATAAACGCTCGAAAGGGAGAGCAAAATTTGACGTGACGAATATAAAATTTCACTCTCCATTCTCGCCATATTTTTTTACCAACCGCTGCCTGTGAACTTAAAAAAATACTTCTCTAAGCTTTATATGTACAACTAGCGTACCCGACCTGCTTCGCACGGATTTTTTCCTTTATTAGCATCGCTATATTCCCTCTATTACACTTTGAGTATCAACAAAGAATACAGTTCGAGTATCAGAAAATTAACCCTAGACACCTAACCTTCGTCGATTTGACGAGTAAGCGACAGAAAAATCGCTGTCTCTCTTCGACGCGTGCAGCGATCACATCAACGTTGCTATCAACTCAGTGTTCACCGAGCTTTTGCATGTCACAGTCCCGTCCGGCAGGTATGTGGTATAATATTTTTCGAGATATTACGATAATGATCGTCGTTCGGCGAATAATTAAGGTTTGTGTACATTATTTTGCAACTTACGCATTTTTCGGAAGTTTTTCTCATGACTTCAAGACGATTTCTATCTGATGAATATATATAGCGCGTTTATTATTGGAAGAGGAAGACGTCAGTGATATAAGATAATTTGGAGGCGGATGATGTTGAAAGTGCTAATCAGTCAGAAGAGGCGTCCAACCCTTCCCACGATGAAAACATTGAAGAGCAAGTATCTCCTAGTCTGATGGATGATGTGCTAGAGCTACAAACACCTTCCGTTTTATCTGCAGTGGGTTCAGGTAATGATCCAAGCAACTTGTCATTCTTAAATTGCACGATCCGCAGTTCGTCCCGTCATATTCGAACTGTTCTTTTCGAAGTTCTCCCTTTGGTCGTAGAGATTTGAAAATGGACAAACTCTGAGATTGTGATAAAAATTAGAGCTTTGAGCAAAAAAAAAAAAACAACCCAAGACGTCACTAGCGAAGAGGAGATCAGAGATCTTTTTGGTATTATGGTTTTGAGTACAGCTCTGAAAGACAATCATCTGTTCATTGATAAATTGTTCAATACAGAGTATTATGGATCAAGATATGTGTCGTGTACGAGCAAAGAGAGATGCGATGTCTATGATTCGATGACAAGACATTTCGCTTAAACGGCAGAAAGACGATCCTTTTACAGCCATAAGGGTTATATGGGAAATACTTATGGTACAGTACCGCCAAAACTATGTTCCCGGAACAAATGTTAACGTTGATGAGGGAGGTGCAAAATTTCGGATGTATATTCCAAATAAACCCGCGAAGTATGGGGTCAAGTTAGAAATTATGTGTGACAGTGACACAATGCATATGATTGACTGTATGCCATATTTACGAAGACGAACCAGTACAGAAGGTGTGCCTTTGGGAGAGTATTTCGTAAAAGAACTTACTCGCAGTACGAATAGAAACGTAACCATGGACAATTGGTTTACGCCTGTACCACTAGCAAAACAGTTACTTCAGCTGTCTTACAAACTGACAATTGTAGGGACATTACGATCAAATAAAAAGGAAACCCCGCAAAATATGAAGGAACAAGAAAAAGGAGAATCGAACCAGAAACATCTGCAATGTCAATACATCCAGAAAGGTCAATATTTTACTTACGATGTTCATATATGATGAACACATTACACTGCTTTCGTATAAATCTTAACCATCTGAAATGGTTACATGCATTCATATTGTAATGAAGTGGCATCAGTCAATCCCGAAACAAATAAGCCACGAATAATTGAGTTCTACAATAGTATAAAGGGTTGTGTAGACACATTTGACCAAATGTGCTCAGTTACGTCATGCAGCAGAAAAACCAATCGATATTGTGCGTTTTCTATGGAATGATGAAAATAGCATGTATCAACAGCTGCATAATTTACTGCCACAATGCCTCTGTACAAGGTAAAAAATTTATGATTCGGCGTGATTTTATGAAAAAGCTGCATTCGCAACTTGTAGAATCCTGACTGAAAATCTTATTGGAAAATCATACTATACCGACACACATCAAGAACAAATTATAGATATATTAGCTTCAAAGAATGATGTAGCTATCATCCAGCAATGACCTTCAACCAGCAGAGGCACCAAATAGAAAAAGAAAAGTCTGCGGTCTATGTTCCTATAAGAAAAGGCGCATGACAAAATAAAACATCAATTTTTGATGAAAATAAAGTTGATTTTTGCATAAAATGTGCTTCACAAAATTAGATTTTTATATTTTTCCTAATTACTGAAAGTATTATAATTTAGTTACGCCAAAGAATAAAAGGCTATTTTTGTTTGTTTTTTTATTATAATTTTTAGGGTTCCCATAACTAAACTAACGGGACCCTATTACTAAGCTTACAATGTCCGTCCGTCCGTCCGTTCGTCTCCTGCTCTATCTCATGAACCGTAATAGGAAGAGAATTGACATTTTCACATAGTGTGTAATTCACTTGTGTATAGAACGACAAATACTAAAAATACACATTTTTAGAATCATTGTTCTTTAATTCAATTTAATTGAGCTGTTAATTGTAGTATACTTTAAGGCTATTAAATATGCACATAATTTAATTTTTTAAGCAAAAAATCTTGTACGATGGTACGGAACCCTCCGTGTGCGAGTCCGACCCACACTTGGCTGATTTTATTATAAATATTTATTTATTCAAATACATGAAAACTTACTGTCAACAAAAAATACAAGTTGTCAATAGTACAATAAGGAATATCTCAATAAAACATAAAACTAATATATTAAAATTATAAAATATATCCGTCTGTAACCCGGTGGGGGAATTTTATTTTCTAAATAGCTAGCTATGCCCCTACTCATAGCCATGTGTGGTCTGAGACAGACATCCAAAATTGTAACGGCCAAGTTCAATCACGGTGGATGGAGAAGCGTAGGTGATCCAGAACCAGAGAATTGATAGCATTTGGCGAAATCTCAGGAGAAAGGATGTGATATAGTTTGTTATAATTTAAACATAATACACGAAATGGATCGTATGAGGCAAAATTAGTTGTGCACATACTAAGAAGACGATGGAAAGAGTGTTGGAGCTCCATCTTCGATCTGCGAGTCCGCACGGCAGAGAGAGTGATTCACTACAAACAATACTCGCTGACAGCCTTCTTAGATATAGAGGGCGCTTTCAATAATGTAAGCACGAGTGCTATTCAGGATTCTTTAGCCAGGATTGGCATAGAAGAAGACATTTTAGAATGGATAGTAAATATGCTGAAATCTAGAATAGTACGGTCAGAGCTCTAGGTAACTAGACTCTAACTAGATATGACAGTAGAGGGACTCCACAGGGTGGGGTAATCTCTCCTCTGCTGTGGCTTTTAGTCATAGATAACATTTTAAATTTATTGGAGAGGACGGGGGCAAAGGTAGTTGCGTATACAGACGACGATGTGATTATGGTATCAGGGCTGTTTCCTGACGTGATAAGCAGCATCATGCAGGGAGCTCTGGGGAAACTGTTAAAGTGGGCCACATGATGTGGACTAAACGTTAATCCGAGCAAGACGGAACTGATACTTTTCACAACGAAGACGAAAATACCGACTTTCCGCCTTCCAACTCTGAATGAACAACAGCTTCATCTCTCGGACATGGCCTAATACTTAGGAGTTATGCTGGACGCAAAACTAAATTGGAAATCCAATATAGAGTTTCGGGCAAAGAAAGCCTGTGTGGCCTTTTACTCTTGCAAAAGATTGCTTGCAAAAGATGGGGCTTACGCCTTAAAATCAGCATGGATGTATACTGCAACTGTAGGTCCGATACTAACATATGGTGCAATTGTTGGCGGCCTATATAGTACACAAACTAAGCAGTGTGCAGAAAACGGCCTTTGTAGGAATCACAGAAGTCATACGCACGTGTTCCACAGCAGTGCTGAACATACTGCTATATCTTCTCCCTATTAATCTCCACATGAAAAACATTGTCTGCAACAGCGTGGTAAGGCTGAAAGAGACCAGTTGCTGGTCAGAACGACCATATGGACATAGTATGGTACTAGGATTGGTTCAAAATACTATATTCAAGAAAACAACAAATTACTTAGTACCATATAATACTTTTGAGGACAACTTCAAGGATAAATTTTCTGCCAGGATGGAGTGGAAAGAAAACAGTTTTCAGAGTGATTTTGACTTTCCAATCGTCACGGATGGTTCAAATATGGAATGTGGTGTAGGTGCAGGGGTATACTCACCTCAATTAAACTTAGACCATTCCTTTCGCCTATCTAACGAGGCCACGGTCCTTCAGGCAGAGGTTCTGGCAATTAGAGAGGCATGTCGGCAGAACATAACGTACCGGAAGGTCGTAAGATAGCTATTTTCGTTTAGACAAACTCTAGGACTGTTCGGTCACATGTCCGGGTGACCTTCTCAAACTAAACTTAACTCTACGGGATGGGTTTAGCTATACTGTTTGTGTTCGGCGAGGAAGTGGTTCCAAAACGGCACTTCAGTGTTAATTGTGGCTTGTTAATATACAAGTCAGCCACGGTAACCAACCAACCAAATAATAGCAATAGGGACGAAATTTCTAGTGGTACGACTAGCGAAGACACGTGCCAATGGGTTGTTGTCGATCGTGTAAGAAAATAAATGAGGGAACCGGCGATGAAAAGTTATAAACTTGTTTTTTGCGCATTTTAGCTCTAGAAGATAGTGAAGTTAGATCCTCTTGCAATCTGACTTGCGAAAAGATATCATTAAATGAAAGGCGAAGTTTGACATCATCAGCATACATCAAAACACGAGAGTAATTCATGGAAAGAGGAAGATCAATTATAATAAAAAGAAAAACATTAATGGGCCAAGATGGCTTCCCTGAGGAAAAAAACTATTGAATTACTAAAAAGCGTTATAAATTAAATATAATTTGTAATAAAATAATTTAAAAATTAAATTAAAAATTAATTGCGTTATTTTATAGAATAATAGTTAATCCACATATATGTGTAACAAACATAACGAAAAGTTATATTAATACATGAAAATGAAACACCATAAAAAGTGTTCGTCGAATAGACAAATGGTGAAGGAGGTGGAGAACGTAAGGTATTAGGGTTAAAGTGATATTTTATTTAAATTTTTGTAGTATTTTTTAAGGGGTTGCGATTGTTTCAATAACCCAAAGCTCGGGAACGGGGATACATATCGTGACTAAAACTATCCTGTTTAAGCCTCGATGATTTGATCCACCAATACCAACTTTTCCCGCCGGATTTTCTAAAAAAAATATTTATTGGATATTCTATTGTCTTCAGTACTAAAGATGTGCACCACAATTCAACTAACGCGGGTGTGTGGTTCTAATTCAGCTTGCAAGTTTTGAACTGAAGAAACTAACTAACATATTTACGTTGTTAGTTAAATAATTTTTTTTAAATATTAGAAGAGATCTGACATAAGAACTAATACTCGTAATAAGCACATAAGAACTGCTCCTCTTTTCCTTATTTTATTTACCAGTAAAACAATCAAAACTTTTAAAAAAAGAATAAAAGGTCAAAACTTTAATTTTCACATTTCACTATTTTTAGGAATGGAACGATATGAATTTGCGTTGGAACTCAAGCGAATTTGGTGGTGTAAGAGATGTACGCATACCGCCGCATCGACTCTGGAAACCGGATGTTCTTATGTATAACAGGTAAATGCAATCTAAATAAATTTGTTTTTACCCGACTGCCAAACAAGGGTATCGGTTTTCGGGTGTATCTTGTATGTATATTTGTTTGTAAATTTCTTTATTACCTCGTATCTTCCAAACGGCTAGATGGATTTCGATACTTAAGGTATCGTTATATTCATCTTCAAAACCCAAGGGTCCTTAGAAAGGTGTCAGGTGTTTGGAAAAAAATGTCGGATTTTTGGTATGACACTAAAAAGTCTAATATAAAATAAATATTAAAAAGAAATCAAAACCCCGACTGCAAAAAAGACAAAGGCACTAAGTTTAAATTTTCTATCGGTTTATAATGAGGCAAGCTGGTGATACCAGTTTTGTAGATGTATTGAATATTCTTTTTCTGTTTATTTTTTATTTAACTACTTTCTATCCTACGCCACTTTTCCCCACATTCAAAACTGAACAAGACTGGATATCGACCACAAGTCACTTCGGTACTGACCTAATGTCATCAGCCATTTATACTAATCATCATGCACTATAAAGATACATTTAATATATAATGTGCGAAATTAAGTTAAACAGTTAACAGACTAGATTTTAACTGATCGGAAGAAATAGAATTAGATACAAGGTCATAGTATAGATTGTATGATTGACATAAAACACGAAATGCATCATACTGCAAATAAGTACCATCAAGTATGGGAGAATGATTCCTTGTAATCCGAGAAGAATCATTAAAATTTATACTACCAAGCAAGGAAGGGGAAAAAATGCTGCCTTCAATTAGTTTGTGCAAGAATGTGACACCAAGAGTTGTTCTACGACTGGATAATTTCGGGAGGCGGATTAATTTAAGTCGGCTTTGGTAAGATGGAAGGTTTATATTAGGATCCCAGTGTAAGTTATGCAGTCGAAAAAGTCAGAATTGCTTTTGAACGAACTCAATGGTATTGAGTCTATACTTTTTAAACTGTGGATCCCATACACACGATGCGTATTCAAGTATTGGCTTAACCAAAGAAGTGAATAATAATTAAGTGGTTTAAGGACACCTAAAACACCTCTAAATGTACAGATGATACAAGAGATATGCGACCCAAAATGCAGTTCTAGATCCATCAACATACCCAGGTCACTGAATTGTGTGACACGTTCTAGAGTGTGATCATTAATGTGGTAGCTTTTTACAATTAAATATTTACGGTAAAAGAACATAATTTTACATTTGTCACAATTAAGCAAAAGATAATTTTTGGCGCACCACTGAGATAAAGAATCAAGATCTTCTTGAAGAAACATTTGTTGGACTGGAGATAAAAAGATAAGCACAACTTTACATCATCAGCGTACATTAAGATGTTAGAATGTTTTATGGCAGATGGCAAATCGTTTATAAAAATATTGAATAATAATCGACCAAGGTGACTACCCTGAGGTAGTGGTGTCAGAAGTTGCACGAATAGTCTTAGATATAGCTGTTTTAAAAATAACTCTTTGCGTTCTGGAAGTTAGATTGAATGTAATACAGCTAATTAATTTGAGAGGAAAACCAAAGGTATTCAGTTTATTGAGGAGTACGAAGTGACAAACACTGTCAAAAGTTTTATTGAAATCTGTGTTAATGACATCCATTTGATGTTGTTGTGAAAAACTACAATTGACCAACGAAATAAATTATAATAGATTAGATGAGATTGAGGGCGGGAATCAGAATACACCTCGTCACCGCGGCCACTAATGGACCTATTGTGACAACCCTCTTGATCACAGTTCCTCCCATATTCTATTATTCATCAAGAACTCCAGAATCTTTCTCGGAGATAGACCTGCGATATCGATTGGTTCTAGGTATTGGAATCCCAAGTATTGGAGTCTTTTCCATGCCAGACCCTCACAGTGATATAGCACGTGCTCTGCTGTTTCCTCCTCTTTATTGCATAGTCTACAGTTATTATTGTTTCTGATACGCATATTGCGTAGGTGCGTCAGCACCTTGCAATGACCGTATGCCTCTCCGTGTTAGTCCCAGTATTTCTCGTGTTCTTTTGTTAGAGCTGGTTGGCATAAATATTTTTGCTACTCTGATATTGTCAGTGTTGAACCAATATTGATGCGACTTTATAGTCAGTCATTTCTCGATATTAGACCTCCAAGGCAGTCCGCAGAATGGTTCAGGTCCAATGAGGACTTTTCTGGCGAGTTCATCTGCCTCTTCGTTCCCATGGTACCCGCTATGCCTAGGTACCCATATGAGATTAACATGGCTATTTGAGGCTAATAACTTAAGTAGTATTAGACATTCCCAAGCTATCTTCGATTTTAATTTAAAGGCGTTAAGTGCATGTAAAGCGGCCTTACTGACCGAGTGAATAAGTATGTGCTTATTCACAGTAGCACACTGTAGTTCCTCTCTGATACATAATTCTATAGCATGTGTTTCTGCCTGGAATACTGAGTTCTCTTGGCCCATGCTGCAGATTATACGTCTTCTAGGGTTTTCCCCAAATACCTAAGCTCCTACGCCGGTGTCAGTTTTGGAACCATCCGTATACCACACGTGGGAGTCACGAGAGGATTTGGGTTTGTTTACTGAAATCTGTATAATGACATCTATTTGATGTTGTTGTGAAAAACAAAAATTGACCATCGAAATAAATTCTAATAAGTTGGTTGTAGTTGAACGATTCTTACTGAAACCGTGTTGTGAAGTACTTAAGGACGAACGAAGAAGGAAGAACGAAATTCTGCACTTGATCGGTGATAATATGTTCAAACAACTTCGGAGTAGCGCAAAGTTTAGCTATTCCTCGGTAATTTGATACATTAGCTTTACTGCCTTTTTTGTGGAGTGGTATTATATAGGACTGCTTCCAAATATTAGGTAAGACAGTGGTATTCAGAGATAAGTTAAACAATTTGCAGATTGGTCTATGCAAAGCATCAGCACAGCTTTAGAACACAACTAGATACATCATCTGGTACTGGTAAAAATGTTAATTTTGAAGATTTTCAATATTGTAATACTGTATCACAATCAATAATTGGCATATTAAATTGATTAAATTGAGGAATATGATATGGGTATGGACTACCACAATTATTATTGAAATTCATGTAAGTGCTTTGGAAAAAGTTCGAAAAGAGACAAATAAACTCAATGTCACCAATATTATCAATAGACACCAAGTCAAAAGAAGAAGAAGCTCTAACAGAGATCAGAACTCCACCACCAATGCGATCAAATCGATCTTTCCTAAACGTTGAGTAATTATTGTTAAACAATTCGGAATACAGAACATCCGGACGAAGCCATGTTTCTACAAACAAAATTACATCTGCATGAAAAGAGAAACTATTAGTGAATAGACTACAGTTTAGAGTTTAAGCCTCTAACATTCTGAAAATGTATGATCAAACTGAGGTTAGATGGATCCATAGGAAAGGCTGCTTGAGGGCAACTAGAAATCAGTTTTTTGTAGAATTTGTAGGGGGGAGTTTGTCAATGACACCAGCATTTGCAGGTTTTTTAAAATTATATTCGTGAACAACACAGCCGGCCGGCCAAAGGTAAGGACCTAACAGTTCACTACTCTACACGCAAAAGCTTTTATATGCTGTGTTTTTGTTCCGTCAGTCAACAGCCAGGTACGGCTTTAGGTTTAGCCTACTTTTCAGCAAATAGTTTGGGGAAAGCATCGCCGCTGGTGTCGTTCTTTGGGAACTTCCGTAGGGAAGTATTGGTGGCTGATGGACATAAAAGCTACGGTGGCATTGTAGACTTTCTCGTAATTGGTGGCGGTTGAATGTCATATTCTTTGGAAAGAGAGGCGCATCGCCTCAATGTAGAGAGACGTTTGTATTTTTTCCACTGACTGACAGCTGTACCTATATCGTTTTGAAGAAGTTGGTTCGGTGAGCAAAACAGTTTCGGGATTAGTTTTGATGTCGCTTCGACGATTTTTTGTTCAATGGACGGCAGACCAGCCTCGGCCAAAATACATTTTATTGATGACGTTGGGAAAGCGCTGATGTAACGACGTGCTGCTGTGTGATAGGCGGGTTTAAGCATCCTAAGATGTGATTTAGCGCACCAGCCGAAAATTGGAAGCTCGTATTCAATAGTGGAGAGTACCAGGACCCTTGTAAAATTGATTAGAGTATTAACATTGATTAGAGAGTGCTTAGAGGTTACATTAAGTTGTTTCTCAAGATAGTCCCTTTAATATAAACAGTGCGTTTTGCGTCATTCTTTTGTCAAAATAAACGCCAAGTACCCTAAGAGCCTCGACGCAGTGTATGTTAAAATTATTAAGTTCAAACAAGGATATGTACAGTGACTTTTTTACAAATGTGAAGGATCTTACATTTATTAGGAGAAAGGTTTGCACCAGAGCTTGATATTTCAGAGGACGGTTTGTTTGGTTTTGGAAAAGGCACCACAATTGCCGATGTCCAAAGTGAGGATATCGGCCTTCATTAAAAATGCAATTGTACGTTCCTAAAAGTCTAGCCTTGGTTGAAGCCGGCAAGTGTTTAAGCATCGGGCATGATATGCGGTCATGTCCTGATGTTTTGCCTTTGGACTTATGCAACGCGTTTTCGAGTTCTAGATCAGTAAATTCGTATTCAAGTTGTATGGCTGCCAAGGTAAGGCAATTGGGAATATGCTCATAGTCAAGATGTACTTTCTTTTGTCGCATATATTCTTTATCAAAGTTGTTATCCACGGAGTAAACGGACCAACTCTTGGCACACTCATTTGCAACATCGAAGGGGGCAGTTAGCAAATTGTTTTGGGACTTAATGCATTTGAATAGTAGGAAGGGGATCCCTACAAGTGCATTTATATCAGATCAAATTTGTCTTGTTGTAGACTGGGGAGATATATTTAATGTAAATGCACCAAGGCTTTACCACTTGGCTTCTTTAATAGCACGTTTGAAGTAGACATTAGCTTTTTTTAGGATAGAAGGTTAGCATCAGTCATTTTATGTTTGTATGTCTGCCAGAGCTGTTGTTTTTTAGATTTTTGTTCCACCAGCGTATTTTTTTCTTAAATGTGTGGGGCTTAGTCTGCGGTATGGCAATATTGGCAGCAAATCTGATCATTTTAGTATGTTTGGCAACTTGCCGTTGAATAACCAACCTGTGCCCATATTGGGAGAGTTGCAAACCGAACCATACAACTCCCAATTGGCTAATTCTATTTTGAATTTTGGAGAGAATGAGGTTTTTACAAAGTTAGACTGTTGATGTAAGTGCGTTGCTATTGGAAAATGGTCGCTGCTATGTAGGTCGGGCAGGACCACCCATTTGCAAAGGGGAGCTGAGGGAGAAATAAATGTAAGGTACGTGGGTGAATGTTTTATGGGTGGAAAAATGTGTTGCAGAGCCATCGTTATGAAGTGATAAATTAGATGTAGCAACTGCTTCCATTATTTTTTTTCCTCTGGCGTTTGTACTGATGTAATCCCATGCAAAAAAACAGGCATTAAAGTCACCTACTAGTATCAATGGCGAGCTCATGTTATTTATTATAAAAAGTAAATCGTTCTCAGAAAATTACTGATCTGGTGGAATATACCCGTTAACAATGGTTAATTTTGGTTAAAATTTAACTGAATAGCCATATGCAAAACATTGGAATTGGGGATGGTAGGAAGTAAAGTGTGCGATAGGTGATTTCTGATAAGAAAAACTACCCCTTGTTTAGCAGTAAAATTAACTGGTAGATTGGTAAAATACCCAGAATATTGTTTTGGGCAAAATATGTTTTTTAGAATTGTAGGGTAAATGAGTTTCCTGAAGACATATAACATCTGGGCCGTAGTTTTTTATTAGAATTATTAGTTCCTCAAAGTTGTTTATTTAGCCTTTTAAATTCCATTGAATAACTTTCAGTATCATTTTAAATAATGTTTAGAGTTATATGTCTTCAAGTTTTGCTTTAATTATACTTATTATTTTTTATTGAAGTGATATTGACTCGTCGGAGTCAACATCAGAGAAAGAACGATTATGGTGTTCTCCGATGAGAAAAGATGTGATTTTTCTGTGAAGTGATTTATTGTTAGATTGTGTTGTGTAAATGTATTTGTTGTGTGTTTCCAGTTGAAGTATGATGTGCGTTTTCTGTGAAGTTTTTGATTGTTAGATTAGAACTAACAATAAGAGGTTTTATGAAGGAAAGGGGGTAACCGGTTGGTTGGGAGAGGAGTTTGGGGACTGTCGAGACGCCAGACTTGAGACTGCTGTCAGCACAGTTAGCAATCTTGCTCTTATCAGTAGTTGATTTCTTATTGTACTTGTCTTTTGTGTTATTTTCATTATGTTTGGTCCCTGCAACTGCAGCGGATTGCAGGGCTTAGGTAAAGAGGCTTTGTAAAGGTTTCTGGCTTCGCGCATTGTACAATATTTTAATTTTTAAAAATTCTTTTTGTTGTTTGAAAGCATTGCATTGCTTATCAGAAGCTGTATGATTTTGTGAGCAGTTTACGAATTTCGGAGTACAAGTACCGGTATGGGGGGTTACACCACAGGAATTGCATGCTGGTTCGTTTTTGCAATGTTTTTTTGTGTGTCCCAGTTTTTGGCAAGCTTTACATCTCATCGGATTTAGAATGTATTCGGAAACCTTAACGGTGTGCCAGCAGATATCAATCTTGGGTGGTAAGTTATATAATTCAAATGTCAAGATGATTGTATGGATGCATTTTTTTGCGTCGACCTCTGAGTTAACTAACATTAGTAAATTTCCATCTTTTAAATTGTATGTGGAAGCGATGTTCTTACTGATGAGTTTGATTGCTTTATGAACAGCAAAGCAGTTATATTCAGATATCGTTTTCTCACTTTCTTTTGTGGCGACTATTATATATTTGGGGTTAGCAAGGTTGGCCACTGGAAGTTCGGAGAATGGGTTAAGGGTTTTTTGTGGTTGTTTGCGTTTTTTCAACGGGGGGCTTTCGGCCAGAGCACTGAACCCCAGGTTGGGTGGCCGCTCGTATTTGACTAAATAAGGCTAAAGTATCCTTAAATTACGGTTTTTTTTCCGCACACAAACGTCGTTATTTTTATTTATGTTCGCACAAAGAGAAAGAGATAAAAAGAAAAAGAAGAAAAGGAATGAAGCGAAAAAACTGATAAGAACTAGACTGTACAGTAGCTGACGTCTGCTCGCGATGAGTATTAGTCGGCGACTGTGACATATTATTATTATTTGATCTACTTTGAAAATTGTGTTCTGGCACTGATTAATCACCACAAGATTTTGCAAAATGGTAGATGCAGTTTTAGAAGTTTAAGGTTCACAGAGATAATGATATTCTGGCTAATTGCAAATGAAATGATATGAATTTTTAATTCAACTTAATTCAATCTTGCTTTATTCCCTAAAAAATTTAAAATTTCTCTCTGCTGATTTAACATTACTATTTGCAGAGTTAAGTCGGAAAAATACTTCTTATCTATTCTACATTTGCTAATGCGTATTTATATTAGAATATCCCGTCTTTGTATGAGAAAATCTTTTTTCGAGCAAGAGGTACCAAAATTTGCGCAATTTTACACAGTAATCTTTACGGCTCTACCGCACTTTGGAGTTTTGTAAAGTCTATAAAAATATATAATATAATATAGTAAATAATTAATTATGACAAATTTGGAAAACCTTAATCAATTTTAACTAAACAAGGTCTAGGAAGAGGTCAGTACTTAATAAGACCGGTGAAACAGTTAGTATGTAAAGTAAAGTGGGCAATATGATATATTTAATATATGTAATATGTTAAAATTTAATTTAGCGCGTAATATTTTAACGAATGATTTTTTAGCAACTTTTTTTTGGCAACACTGTTTTTAACAGCTGACGCGGTTTACGTGCCTTGTGTTACTGTCAAATACGTTCAGTTTGGTCTATAATTTAACAATGAGTCGACTTATAGTGGCTTTACAGTGGCTCGAATCACGAAGATTCGGTTTTGTGGTTTACAGTGGTATTTTAGAATCACGAACAGCTGTTGTTTGTTTTGATTATACATACAAAAGGAACGTTGTGGCTAATTATGATAATTAAAATGGACATTTTGTGAAAAATATATGATTGAGAACAATTTGGAGTGTATGCAAATAATACTTGCAGCTTCCTTTTTCATTACTGCTACTCATTTTTTTAATATTTGAAGAAAAAATTACAATTTACAATTTTCTTCAAATTGTTTTGTGCAACGATCAGCTGTTTTATGTGCGGCGCGCAAAAAAACGAAGAAGAAAACACATGACAATCACAAAAAACGACGAAATTATGAAAATGCTGCCAACCTACATGGAACAATTGCCCAGCCCTGTTAAGACTGACCATTCAAAAAAACCCGAATCTTTGCGAATCTATTTGAGATTCAGAATCTCACAATCGAATCTCTCTACAACAACAACCCCTAATTTTTGTCATTTTCCCTGTTGTTGTTGTCAAATGAGACTCGAATCATTGTCGCATCTTCATAGATTCGAATCTTCGCTCACTGTAAAGCCACTATTACAAACGAACAGCGTTTACAAATTATTGAATTTTATTATCAAAAATCATGCTCGGTAAAGCAAGTGTATCGTGCACTTCTTTCATTTTACTATTACTCCACTACGTGGAAAATTTTCCGAAACGATTTAGGTGTGAAATTTTTTAAAATGCAGCTGGTGCAAGAATTGAAGCCACGCGACCTACCGCATTGGCCCAATTGAGAGGCGAGTTCGTTGAGCAGTTTATTTCACGTTTGGGGCCGATCAATTGGCCGCCTAGATCATGTGATTTAACGCCTCTAGACTATTTTTTGTTGGGCTATGTTAAGGCTCATATCTATAACGACAAGCTCGCAACGATTGACGCACTGGAAGCCAATATTGAACAATTTATTCGTGAGATACCGGTCAATATGTTGGAGAGAGTATGCCAAAATTGGACCCAGCGTATGGACTATTTGCGGCGCAGCTATGGCCAATATTTACATGAAATTATCTTTAAACATTAAATTATATCGATCGTTTTATCGACTCAAATAAAGATTACATACATTTTTCTTAATTTTATGTTTTTTTTTTGAAAATCGAATTAGCAAGCTCTTATAAAATCACCCGTTATTTGATCTTCAACCAATATTTGGATATGAATAGATTATTGTCAGCCAGTAGCCTGAGTCGCGGTCTGAAGCGATAAACGGATAGTTTAATTAGCCATGTAAAGGGATTTCCCATTTTGCACGCTGAAGCAAAGTTTTCTATATAGATGAATTCCTAAATAATCTTAAATCATTTACCCATGAGGTCTGTTCATTGTTTAGTTGCAAGGAGTAGCTGGGTGGCTTAGATTAGGTTAGGTTAAACAGGCCTCTCGCTTATACACGCGATATCACTCAGAAGTCTTACCATTGTGATACCTAATTATGGAAGGTTGGAGAGAGAGGGGTTGTTGGTAATGGATGTGAAATTGGGGTAAACGTTTGAAAGTACCTAGTTGGTCCTAGAAATCTCCTTCAGCCTGTAAAACCAACCTGAAGATTCCGCGAAGAGAGGAGGTCTCATAGTGGCGCATTTTCTAAACTGTCCAATTCATCAAAGAACGGTTTCTCGAAAACACGGGTATGTCTTCTAAGAAGAGAAGGTTAGTCACAGGGGAGATATTGAATACTCTCTGATTCTTCTTCATCCTCACAGCTTCGACAGAAATCTTGGTATGGAACATGCAGAGTATCCTAGCAACAGTAAATCCTGGCTCATGCGTCCACATACTATCTGCTAACTCCATGGTAATAGCTTCCAGTCTCGAAAGGAAGTCTTGTATCGGTTTATGAATGTCAGCAAATGCTATAGAGATAGACATTGCCGATTGGCAAATTCATCCGCCATCTCGTTACCTGTAAGGCCACAATGACAAGGCACCCAGATTAGCGTAATTGAGTGCTGCAGAGCCTGATTAAGAGCCGCCGCCGTACTACGAATAGCTTCACTATTAGTGCCATGAGCCGACAGAGCTTTGATGGCAGCGTGACTATCAACATAGATTGATATGCTTCACGGGGTTTCCCCGATAGTGTTTTTCATCCGTGCTGCCAATTTTTTCCAAAAGTCCTTTTGAAGACCTAGAAGGCGCTCAGTGCCTTTTTCATTCTTTCTTCAGAGTTTCTCTTCCACGAAGCTTTGAATCCAGAACTACTCCTTTCTTTCGAAAGCTTTAGATGCGACCCATCTTAACACGGTAATCTGAAGCTGGGTATCTTATATTTTCTTGTGAACAACATCATCTCGGTCTTGTCCGGATTGGCACCAAGACCAATCTGCTCAGCACGCCGAAGGGAGATTCCAAAATCTTGCTGATTATGGGTAAAAACTAACTCGCTACCATTAAAACCAAATAATCAGAATAGGCCGTAACCCTACATCCTTTCGTTCTTAGACTTAAAAGCCGGTCAGTGAGAACCAGATTTAATAGAAGGCAGGATATAACTCCCTTCTTCCTTATAGTTACCGATCCAATCATCCGGCAACGAACCATGTTGCTAAGCTGCCTGATGATCGTCGGATGTGAACCAATTTTTTTCCAGCGCTGCGGAAATTGATTCAATCCTGACGTTATTGAAGGCAGCTTCAATATCAAGAAAGGCTGCCAGTACAAACTCTTTTCCCTGCAGTACATCCTCAATTCACCCAACCACTTCTGCCCTTAAGGAATGAAAAGGTTTGGTTTGAGCTTGCTCCTCAGATGCAGATCTTATAATCTCTATATTGTTTTAATCAAAAAGGATGAGAGACTAATAGGCCTGAAATAGTTTGGTGAGTTGTTGCTTATTTCCCTGCCTGGGGGATGACGACTGCCCTCACTTTCCTTCAGCTTTCCAGGATGCACCTTAGAGGCATCTCTTAAAAATCTTCTTCAACCACGGTACAAGAAATTCAGTAGCTGTCTACATCATGGCTGATATTATGCCAACCAGATCAAGTGATTTGTATGGTTTGAATGATGGGCCGTAGTAATTTTTCCTCTGTGATAAACCCATTAGGTGCTAAAGTTGGTACATTCGACTTACCGATAATTTCAACATCTTACTTATCAGTGTTAGAATAACCAGGGAAGCGTGCAGTTATGAGCAACTCCTCAGATTCGTCATTGTTGTTTGCATATCCATCTTCTGTACCGCACAGTATGCCTATTTTCGCCAGATCTTTGGCTGGCACTCGTCGAAGTTTGAACGTTTCTTGCTATCAATATCTCCGCAAATAGCATGGAAGTATCTTTTTGCCTTCCTAATGACCTTCTTGAGCTTTTGAACCTGAGATGATACGCATACCAGTCTCCCTGACAATTACTGTTCTGTACATTGTTGAATTGTCTTCTTGCTTCCAGCCTAATTTGTCTGAGCTCCGGTGTTCACTACTAGAAGGTAGGCTAATGGGGAAGGTTTTGAGAAAGGCTCTTCTCAGCACATCTGAACTGGTATGAGAGGACTTGTCAACATATTTAAGTCCAGAAGCTACCCCCACCCTCCTAGAGGACTAGGGCGTGTCTGGCCCACAGTGTTAGAAAAGTATAAACAGTTCGTCTTTTTTGGGTTTCTATATGGAGTTTGTTTTGCCTTCGTAGCATATTGTACAGTGATCTGAGAAAGAACACTTAGTAGAAACATCCGGTGTCCACAACACATTACGGTTGGACTATGACTATCGATAGTAAAACCTACTATCTCGATATATCGACATATTTACACAACACTAATGTGCTTTAGGCGGTAAATCAGTTTGTTACAAAAAATCGTATCATATCGTATCATATAGTAAATTTATATTTATTCTTTACCAATAAGTAAACTTAAGGCAGGTTGCATCATTTCGGATAGAAGATCATCTTTGAAACCAAAGAATGTGGATATGTTGGTTTTTCTAAACAAGAACCAATGGTTGAATTCCTCATAATCTCATCTATATTATAAAATATTTTATAAAAAACAGTCAAGTGTGAGTCGGATTCGCACACGGAGGGTTCCGTACAAAATTTTTTGCTCAAAATATTAAATTATGTGCATATTTAACAGCCTAAAAGTATACTTCAATTAACAGCCTAATAGCATACCTAAAAAAAAAATTGTTAAACAAAAGGTTAAATTAAAGAACAATGCTTCTAAAAATGTGTATTTTAAGTATTTGTCGCTCTACACACAAGTGAATGACACACTCTGTGAAAATTTCAACTCTCTACCTATTACGGTTCATGAGATAGAGTCGGACGGATGGACGGCGTAAGCTTAGTAATAGGGTTCCGTTAGCTCCCTATGGGTACGGAACCCTAAAAATGGACATATGAATTTATTTCTTTTAAAAATTTAAGTTTATAAAAATAATTTTCAAGAAAATTTAAGTTTATAAATATAATTTTCAAGAAAATAATTGCACGATTCGCGTAAAAACTTTTATCTCTAAGTAGCGCATTTTCTATAACTCTTTTCTGGCGTCCTTACAAATTAATTTTAAGATAGTTCTCCCTTCAAACTTATATCCGATACTATCGATAGTGAAAACCAAAACTATCGAATGGCCTTACTATCGATAATTTTGCAGCTCTAGCTCTTACCATCTGTCCTCTCACATACCACCAACATGAGGTCCTTGTTGTGGCCTAGGCCACGCATAGACCCAAGGTCCCTTGCGATACCAAATGAATTACCTGTTAATGCGAATCACTAACGTCTCCGAGCAAGCGAAACACAAGCAACTAAATATATTTACTACAGTGAACACACGCGCACTCAAAGGGTTGTGATACAAAAGTGATTTCATTTATTTAATCCTTGATCGCTTTAGGCAAGCGAATACAAAAGAAGGAACTAAATACAAAATAATGAGCAAATATAAATTAGAGCAAATACAAAATAAGGAGCAAGACTTAACTTACAACTAATATGCAATTAACATTGTATGTAAATCATGGAATTAACATTAAATTCTAAATGAATAGTGAAATGACTTAACAGTACAGATATGATTCGTTTTAGTGAAGGTATGTGTCATTTAGAATGATAGTGTTGTTGGAAAATCCTAGCAGTTGATTTACTTCCAGCTTAACAATGTCGCTTATATCTCTAAACTGTGAAGCTCCTATGTACTTTTGTCAAGTTCTCATGATTGCTGGGCAGAAACATAGGACATGTTCCAAGATTTTCCTATCTTCCATACATTTCCTGCACCTTTCACTGTTAGTAAGGTTTAATTTCAATGCTTGCACCGCTATCATGCAATGACCGGTTAAGACGCCTATCAATGTTCTGCAGCTAGTTCAACTCAGCTCTATAACAGATTCAGTAAATTTTCTACTATAGCCATTACACATGGCTTTAGCTTTTCTGCAGTTGCTAATATTTCGCCATCTAGCCTTCTCTTTTTCCTGTAAGGGCATTTCTAGATTGTTGTACATACTATTGAGTGGAATCAGTACGTCGCTTATTTCATAGCTTAGTAACCTGCATCCTTTTTTCGAAATTTCGTCAACAGTCTCATTTCTCTCAATGTCCTTGTGGCTCGGTACCCAATAGTTTCCATTGCGCAGCTAATCTTCTCATTGCTACCTTGCACTGCAGAACATTTTTGGATGATGATGTTATCGCTTTTATAACAGCTTGACTATATATAAAGATATTTATGTGAGAGTTGAAAGTGGTATCCATACATGCAAGTTCCGCCTGGAATATGCTGCAGTAATCCAGAAGTTTGAATGATTTTTCAATATTTAGCTCCACGCAGTATACATCAGCTCCAACTCCTTCGCTCATTTTCGAGCCATCTGTATGGATGTTGAAGGTTTTTTGTTCTAGGCCTATGCCTATTAGCCAACCATCCTCTTTTATAATGGCTTTATATTCTGTCCAGAGTCCATTTTCGGAACCATATAGTCTAGATCGACTGATGAACTCCTAATAGAGCTATGTCCACAAAGTTTATAAGAGAATTGCCCTAATGCACATAGCCTTACTGCGAATTTAGGCGCTATGTTCTCTATGGTGAGATTAATTGGCGGTACATTTAGGATAACTTCAAGCGCAGCCGTTGGAGTTGTTCTCAAGGCTACTGTGATTTACAACAGAAATAGCTGTTGAACTTTTTCCATTGGTCTGACATATGTTCGTTTTTTACATATTGTCTACAACACCAAAATACCATAGAGCAGTATCGGTCTAACAATATCTGTATGATACAGAACAGAGAAAGCCGTTGAACTTTTTCCATTGGTTTCACATATGTTCGATTTGTACATATTTTACAGCAATATCGGTCTAAAAATACCTGTATAACACCAGTACATATGAGAGGGCGGAAGGCCACAAGTGCTAACAAGCATCTTTTTACATGCGTACAGAGCATTGGTTGCCTTCTTCCCCTGCTCTTCTACATTTAATTTCCACAGCAGCTTGTTATTCTGAACTACTTCAAAATATTTGGAGTGTGTCTTTAACGCAAGCGTGCTACCATTTAAGCGTGGCGGTGTCCATACAGGGATCTTGTACTTTCTTGTAAAAAGTACCAAATCCGTATTCTTTGAAATTACACCTAGCCCAGTCTCGGGGCAACTCTTGTAGACAGTTCTAAGAGTGTTCGTCATAATTGAACATATGGTTGATAGGCATTTCATCCTTATAATTATTGCAATATCATCTGCATATGTAACTAATTTTGAAGCTTTAGCATCAAAGTGTTTTAATATTTTGTTTACCACTAGTAACCGTAGGATAGTGGATAGGACTCCAACCTGAGGGGTTCCTCTACAAGTCTCCTTGATTACCGTAGTCTCATTCCATTCCGCCTTTATCTTCCTGCATCTCAATTGGTTCTGCACCCATCGACATATATCATTTTCTATTTTCAGAGCTTCGAGACTATCTAAAATAGCACCTGTTGATATATTATTGAATGCGCCTGCAATATCCAGAAATATCTCAAAGGAATATTCTTTATATTCTAGTGCCTTTTTTATGTTAGAAGTTCATTCGCCACTTTCTTTCCTGACAAGGCAGGACATGGTTGTTTGGTAAGAAGCTCCCTCAGCCTCACCACTTCTACAGTTTTTTTACATGCTCCTACAAAATTCGTTCTAGGAGTTTCTCTTGGCTATACGAATTTCTTTTTTGTATGGTTTCAGCATATCTTTATATATTTCCAGGTTTCTTAACTTTTGAAGCCCAACACCTTGTTCCTCCAAGATAGTTTGGGTCTGTTATGCTTCTAATACTTTTTCGAGATGTGTATGGGATGTGAAGATTTTTGCATTGCTCAACTCTCTAGTTAAGATTTTCCTATAAAAATGCCAGTTTGCAAATCTAGGATTTCTTAGAACTTTCTTAACGTGATTGGGAGCACAAACAATATTGAATTCTAGAATTCTCTGAAAAAGATGGTATACCAAGCACCTTCCAATTTTCGACCAAAGTATTGCAAGTGGAGAGAATTATAACGAGAACGTTTCTCGAGGTATGTCTAACATACTAGGTGGGGTGAATAGTAACCTCCTTGACTACCAGAATGCGCTGCTATTGCAAAAAATGTCATGGTGCCTTGTAGTCCGTTCATATTTAGGCAGACATGCCAATTTTCAGTGCGATACTGCCCTTCGTTTTGTTTTGACAGCTGATTGTTGTTGACGTGTTTCCCATCATGTTGAGTATGGACAAAAACGATTTTCATTCTCTCATAAAACATTATTTTTTGAGAGGCAAAACGGCGAAGGAAACAAAAGAAAAGTTGGGTAAATATTATGGGGCTAATGCTCCATCAGATTATACCGTCAAATATTGGTTTCGAGAGTTTCGTGGTGGCCGCAACTCCACTACCGATGAAGTCCGTAGCGGCAGGCTCTCCGATGCGGTTACATAGGACAATGTCAAAAAAATACATGAAATAATGTTGGCTGACCAAAAAATGAAGGTGCACGAGCTAGCATATACCACAAAGATTAGTACTGAGTGCACATACCATATTTTGGGTGAGATTCTGCATATGAAAAAGTTATCTTGCCATTGGGTGCCGCACAAGCTCACTCCGGACCAAAAACACAAACGCGAGAGCACTACGAAAGAGTGTTTGGACTTTGCTGATGCGGAATCGGGCAGACTTTTGGCGACGATTGGTAACTGTTGATGAAACCTGGATTATTATTACACACCAGAAAACAGAATGAGTGCCCAGCAATGGACTGAAGCCGGCACGAGTGCTCCGAAGCGGCCGAGGGAGGCTCGATGGGTCGGAATGGTTATGGCATCGATTTTTTAGGATTGTCATGGCATACTCTTCGTAGACTACCTCGAAAAAGGAAAAAAAATATTAACAGTGAGTATTAATGTGCATTATTGGAGCGATTGAAGGACAAAATAGCTGCAAAACGGCCTCACATGAAGCAAGACAATCCGGCACACAAGAGCATCGCAACCACGGCTAAAATCAATGATTAAGGCTCCAATAGCTTCCGCATCCACCGTATTCGCCCGATTTGGCTCCCTCGGACTATTATCTCTTCCCAAACCTCAAAAGATGGCTCATCAATAAAAAATTTAGCTCACGCGAGGAAATCATCGACGCCGTGGAGGAGTATTTTGCAGAAATTATTTTTCGGACAGGATCAAGAAGTTGGAAAATCGCTGGAATAAGTGTATCGAGCTAAAAGGGGACTACATTGAATAAAATAAAAAAAACTTTAAAAAAAAAAATTCTTTTCATTTCATTTCCAAGGAGGTTACTATTCACCCCAGCTAGTATGTTGGTACTTCTCCCCGATTTGACATATTAAGATTGCATTGTAAAATAAACACCTATGCCATTAATGTCAACGCTGCCCCATACCGTGTTGTGAGCATTTACGTCTGGCCCTATGACAACGTACTGCTTCCTACAGCTGGCTGTATCCACCAACCTTTGAAGCTCTATCGGTGGTGCGTATGCGTTATGTGGCATATAGCAGGACATAAGAGAAGTAATGTTGATAAGTAATATTATGCTATCCCCCGTTTAAGAAACAAATATGCTTACATTGATTTTTACATTTCAAATTTGCGGGGCATGCCAGAAACCGTGAAGCGTAGTGAGCAGTTATTAATGGTTTCAATTTTATAATTTTATCGGTTGCTTCATCATTCCGTGTCAAAGAGTCATATGGAGTAAAAGTGTCTTTAAGATAATATACTCGTACAAAGACATCCGCCTTTTGGCTATTAGTTTGTGCCCACTTATTACCAAGTGTTTTGATTGGTGCGCATTGCAATGATGGCTGTTTCAGTTTTTCCACAGTGAGTAATTTGTTAGTTCTTGCAATTAATTTTGTAGGGTTCTGTTATTGTATTCTATAATTTTTATGCTGTTTTTTTTTTTAATATTTATTTAGGAAGGTTTTGTCAAGAGAGGTTTTTGTCTTATGCTTCCGTCGCACAGTGGACCAAATATACGCTAACTGCATTTCATTCAAATTTTGAAGTTTTAAATAATGTGTTTTTTTTATCGATTATCAATACTCCAACAAGCTTAAGATTTCCGATATATTAATGAACAGTTGTGCTCTTTCAAATACAACCAATTTTTTATCAGCTGTGTTCCAATAAATTCTCGACTTTTTACTCTTGTTTTTGATTTCAACATACAAATTATTTATATTACTATTTTATCTGTGTGAATTTATATTTATTTCAAGGTATGTATTACATAAAAAAATAATGTTTGGGGCCCGTCTTTATATCTGTTACTTATAAACTGCAGAAGAAGCAACGTATATTAACCTTTTCTAATTAGCATGTACATAATTTTCTTTCGTGGACTAAAACTAAACATTTTCACAAATATCCAAGCTAGCTTTGACTTTTTTTATAAGTGTGAGTCCTTGTCATGTCAAAATATGCAAAATCAGCTGCTAATATTTACTAGCCTTAATTCTGTGGGACTTTTCAGATGCAATTTCAGTACTTAAACGAACTATTTTTTAATGTGATACAACTAAAGCAACCCCACACTAAGTTTTTGGCAATGGAGAACCATGTCTTTGATTTCATTCTAGTTAAAAAAGAACTATAGCGAGCAGGAATGAATTGAAATTGGCAGGAAATTAGGAAATTTCATAAATAGACTCACTTTTAAATGGAAGAATTGTGGAGGAAATATGAATATGAAATATGGTTAGATACTCCACTCGAATTATTTCGACGTTCTAAAAAATTTTTTTCACAATTGTTCAGTAAAAGCCAGGTCAATAAAATATCAGGCCTGGTACAAGAAAGCGCTTGTAACGAATTGATGGTAGCAGCGAGCTCCAGTTCGTACAAGGCTGGAATGCTCAACGCATCTAAAGTTGTATCATTGCTAATGCCGACGAAAATCGTTCTAAAAAAATTAAAAATTTTGGTGGAATGTGATGACAAACTTCCTATAGAATATAGACGAAGCCTTGAGTCTTTACGTCGTTGGAGGTTTCACAAAACACTCGTACAATTTAATGTGAGCTGGTGCCAAAGCCCGAAATGACGACATATACCCAAGCTATCCCGCTTTACAATTAGCTAAAAAGAAGAAGTGCGAACGTCGCTGTTTCCAGTGTGACTGTTAGGTTTAGCTGCATGGAAATCGATGTTTTCTTTGTTTAAGAATTCTTTTACGTTTGAACAGTTAAATTCGTTGTCGAATACGGATTTTTTTATTCTGCCTTTCAGGGCTGGAAATTGTTGTATTTTGTAAAGAATTTTTTTATTATTTCTGTCGGGTAGAGGCAAACATTTAGCATGCTTTGAGAATTTGTCGATAAATACGATAAATGATTGTTTGCTATTTACGTATGTATCTACATGTACTATTTCGTTAATTGTCTGTGGTGTTTCCTTTAAAAAAAAATGTATCTTTTATGGGGTTTCGATCGTACTTTCCCGCTGAGCATATCTCGCAATTATTTATTGTGATATTTATATTTTGTTTTAAGTGCGGGTTACAGATCCTTGATTTTAATTTTTCGTAAGTTGCCAATATACCGCAATGGCCACTTTCGTGTTTTTGAAATAGTGCAATTTGCTTATTTAGGCTGTCTTCATTTTCGACATCCGTTGCAAATTTTGTGCACTTTATTTGAGGTTTGATGGGAATTCGTTTATTGTGATATCTCGAAATTTATTGTATTCTTGATTATTTATTTCGGTGTATAATCCTATTTTGCCTTTTGTTATTTCTCTGCGTATGATGTCTAATATGCGGTTTTCTTTAATGTCATCCCTATCTATGTATAGCCGTTCGTTATGGAACGGATTTTCAGTATTAATTTGTTTTTTGGGTATGAGAATGATTTGTGTTTTGAACCTGTTGACTATTGTACCGAGAGTGTGAATTCCCTTGTTTGGGTTTTGCTGTTGTGAATGAGATGTTTGCCCCTCGTTGGGAGTGTTGTTATTATGTTCCGTGATTATTTCTACCCCTTGGTTAAGGATCTCTTTCTACGGTTCTTTATAACTCCTATCGAACTCACCATGGTTTATTTCGTCTTCCGTGATCCTACTTAAAAATCGGCCAAGTTTATAAGCTATCTTTGTAAACGGAGACTTATATCCTTTCCTGTGAATTTTATCATCAGACACTTAAGTGGTTGGTGGTTGCTTTCTAGCTCGAATAGTCTTCCGAAGATGTATGTACGGAAATATTTTACTGTCCATACTATTGCGAGTAGGTCCTTTTCAATAGTCGCATAATTTATTTCATGTTTGTTTAATATTCTTGACGAATATGCGATGGGATGTCCTTCTTGGGAAAGAACCGCTCCAATTGCGATGTTAGTTGCGTCTGTTGTTATTGAAAAATTTGAATATCGTAAAATTGATGAATTTTTTACGTTATCCTCAAGTTTTTCGAACGCAGAGACATAGTCTAGGTCATGCGAATTTTTTGATTGGTTCTTTTTTATTGGTATTTTGTCATGGGGTATGCTATTTTAGCATAATATTTTACAAATTTACGATAAAAGGCAGTCATTCCTTGGAATTATTTGATTTGTTTTGGGTTGTTTAGTAACTTTAGTCTCTGGATGATTGAGACTTTTTCGGGGTTTGGCTTAATGCCCTTAGTAGTTAGGACATGTCCTAAAAATTGCGTTTCCTTCTTTAATCTACCTGGATTTTGAGCTCTGCCCTTTTTAGAGCTTGGAATATTGCTTTTATACTCGTGATATGAATAGGAACATGGAATGTGCGTTCATTACTTGAACCAACAAAATTGTCGCTATTATGCAAAGAGTTCGAGCGCTACCAACATCGCATCCGAGATCTTTATCGCTCAGTGAGACAACTAACAAGCAATAATGTTAAAACCACCAAGCCGCTTAAAGATGAAAATGGCGAGCTAACAACTTCCAAGGATAAGCAAATTCTCATCTGGGAGAACTATTATAAAAAGTTGCTTTCTGCGCCGTCCTCGCAGCCCATGCAGCCGTGCGGCTGCCTACGCCATTCAATAAGGCGGGATATTCCAACATCATACCCAGACGTGGGTGAGATAACCAATGCGAATATTTCACTGAAAAACAACAACGCTCCCGGGCCCGACAACATCAATCCGGAACTACTCAAAGCTGACCCTAAAATAAGCGCTCGGATCCTAATGCCTTTACTGAAAAACATTTGGGACTCCGGGAAAATACCTTCTGAACTAAATGAAGGAATTATCACTCTTCTCCCGAAGAAGGGTAATCTATCCGAGTGCAAAAATTGGAGAGGTATCACACTGCTTAGCATGGTCATAGCGCATATAATCCACAAAAGATTATACAACTCGCTCATGCAGGGGTTACGAAAAGAACAAGCTGGCTTTCGCCCGCGTTGCTCATGCGTCGATCACATAAACACCTTGAGAGTGATTGTCGAGCAGTCGGTTGAGTGGCGTTCGTCTCTCTACCTCTGATTTATCCACTTTGAAAAAGCTTTCGACACGCTAAAACACGACGCTATTTGGCAAGCGCTTGCATGCAAGGGAGTGCCAGAAAAAATTATTGGACTCATAAAAGAATTGTACTCGGGCGCTACCTGCCGTGTGAAACACGAAAACTATCTGAGTAATGGCGTTGAAATTCAAACCGGTGTGAGGCATGGCTGTGTTTGTGCGGCAAACAGAGGTATCTCCTGGGGTTTGGGCAGCCGCCTTGAGGACCTGGACTACGCGGACGATATCTGTCTGATCTCGCACAAACACTCGCACATATCAGCCAAACTTCTGGCGGTAAGTGAAGCCGCAGCACAAACCCGTCTAAAAATCAACATTGCCAAAATAAAGGTAATGGGTATTAACACCACCGAAACAGAAGCGCTTCAGATTGCCGGTTTACCGTTGGAAGAAGTGGATGAATTTTGTTATCTCGGTAGCATTATCTTAAAAACTGGTGGGTCAGCAGCAGACATTCGCAACCGCTTATTTAGGGGGCGAGCTGCATTTGGTATGTTGGACAAGGTATGGAGAGCAACGCATATTTCCAGATGCACGAAGTTGAGAATATTCGACGCTAACGTAAAGTTAGTAGTCCTATATGGGTGCGAAACATGGAATCTTACTGCATGTACTCTGCAAACGTTGCAGTCCTTCCTCAACCGCTGTCTCCGAAAGATCATGCGGATATTCTGGCCCAACGTTATTAGCAATGTTGATCTTTGGACTGCAACTAAACAAACACCTGTCGGCATAGAAATCCGTCGCCGTAAATGGAAGTGGATCGGGCACACATTGCGTAAGCCATAAGATGACATTACAAGGACAGTTTTGGATTGGAATCCTCAAGGGAGTCGTAGGCGAGGGAGACCAGCCAATACGTGGAGACGACAAGTTAAAGCAGAAGTGCAAAAATCAGGGCGTTCCTGGAGGCAAATAAAAGCTTTAGCGGATGACAAGGCGAATTATAAGATGCTTGTTGAGGCCCTGTGTTCCACCTAGGAACTTTCGGAAATATATATATATACTCGTGATAAGTTCTTGCAGCGAGGTGCTAAACACGAGGACGTCTATAGTCTATATATAGGTTTTGTTAATGTAGTCCTTCCGGACCTTGTTTGAAAGGTCGATGGTGCATTTTTGAGGCCAAAAAGGCATACGAAAAAATTCGCACTGTCCTGATGGTGTGGAAAATGCGGTTTTAGCTCTATCCTCTCCTCTTACCGTGATTTGGTGGAAACCTTTCGCCAGGTCGAGAGTAGTAAAGTATTGTGCTCTGCCTAGTTTATCTAGTAGGGCATTTAGATTTGGTATCGGGGGTTTTTTATCGTCAACTGTATATTCGTTAAGCTTTCTATAGTCTATAACTATTCTATTTTTTTTTTCCCGAAGTATCTTGGTTTTTCTCCATTACCCATAAGGGGCTATTGTAGTGTGAACTACTTTCCCTTCGTATTTTTGGTTGTATCATTTCTTGTATTTGTCTGTTTATCTCTTTTTCGTAGATTTGCGGGTATATATATCTTAGAATATAAGGGCCTATTAATTGTTGGCACAATATCATAATGCACCTCGTTTGTGGCAGACAATGTGTCGCCATCTTTAAAGAAAGTCATCAAATTGGTGTAGTAGTTTGCTTATTATATTGAATTCCTCTCCGATTAGATGTTTTAGTTCGAATTTATGTTTTTCGACGCTCTCGATTGGTTGTAAAACGCTAATATTCTTTATTGAGCTTGGATAATTGAACTCCTCGAAATCTGATTTAGTTCCGAGGATCTCAACAAATCGAAGCTCATTATTAACTTTTGCTTTCAGCGAAATTAAGAAATTTCGACCAATTATACATAAAAATTGATCATTTTTAAAATCGATCAGTTTCCATTGTAGTGTGCGAAACCCTTTAAATTGTTTGGGGAATGGTGTTGTCACCGAATATTTAATTTCCTTCGTTCCATTTAACATCTTATCGAATGTCATTTGAGGATATTCATTAAGGGTCTCGAAATTTAAGATGCTTGTTGTAGACCCAGTCTCTATTAGGCATTTTACATTATATTTAGTGTGGTTTGTACACACCCAGTATTTGTATTTGGTCTATCATTACCGTTTCGATACTGGTTAATATTATATTGATTACATTGTCTTACATTTCTATTGTTATTAGGGACTGGGTTAGTATTGTACCTATTCCGATTGTAATTATTATCGATTGTGTTATTATTTGGGTTTTGTTGTTAATGGGGCCGTTATTGTTATTATTAGCAGTGGAATTATTATTTTTTTTTTGTATATTATTTTAATTATTAGTATTCTGCTTTTTATAGGAATTATTATTATTGTGATAATTATAAGAATAGTTAGTATTCTGATTGTTAGTATTACTTTGTGGTTTTCTGTGTCTGTCGTCGATTGCTCTTATATCGTCTAGCATCTTATTTTTTGTATATTTTAGTATGATGTCTTTTAATTCCATGGTATCGTTAATGAATGCCCTTGTTGGCCCATCAATTATTTCTATCAAGATGGCTACTAATTTTCTATTCACACATCTCGGGGTATATAAATATTCTTTCTTATCTTCTAACTCATAAAGTGTGTTAATTGCAAATAATTCCCTTAGATTACTTACTTTTACACCTCGAAACGAGTTGTATATTTCTGCGATAGTCGTTTTTGGTATGTAGTGCCGTCTTAGCTTCTGTTTAAATAAAATTTTTCGTTTTCAATAAAGAAATTATAATGAGATTATTGTTAATTATATGTTTGTGTTATAGATTTTAGTATTTTCTTCATGAATCCTTCAGTTTTTGTTTTAAGGAAAACATTTTTTTTGTGTATATGTATATTTTATAATTAATAAGTCACTTGATAGTTGTTTGGCAAGGTTACGATCGGATCGCTTATAAAATTTTCGTTCGGATTGATTTTAATTTTAATTTCTTTTTCTTTTTATGTATTAATAAATATTTTAATTTTACTGTCATTATGTAAAACAACTTAAATTAAACTTATAACAATTACAATACAACTTTGACATAAGTAATTACTTTTCAACCGTCGCGCCACTCTGACTCCTCCCATTCTACGTCGCTTTAAGAGATGCCGGGCTAGTGTGTTTGGGTGATTTTTCAACCAATCCATTTAATTCTTGGCCTGACGATTAACCACATCACCAATTTTTGGCATTTTTAATACTTAGCACAGTATAACTTCAGCAATTTTATTGAAATTAATCAAATTTTTCTTCCCTTTTTTTTCACTTCGCGATCACTGATCTCACCTATTTTTCGCTTCTGTTTAGAACTAACGTTTAATATACCGTTTATTTTCTCCGTTTAGTGTTTTTACTTTATTTTTTCAAGTTCAATTTCAATTTATTTTTTCAAGGTTAAGTGTACTTTTTCAAGGTTGAATGTATTTTTATCTGGTTTTCTTTCCCCGTTTTTTTAAGCAAATGCCACCGCATTTGTTTACTAAATGCAAAGTATAGTATGTATTTATATATTACATTTTATATTTTTGTTGTTAGTATTACAGTGTATGTCTGTTTTATTTTTGCAAATTGTTGAAGAATACCCGATATGAAATTGATATTCTTTTTCTTTTCAATTTTAAATTTTGTTTAATTGATTATTGATATTTTTATTGACCCAAATTAAACAAACTAAGGTCGGTTTGATAGGGGCTTTTTCCTTTTCAGTTTTTTAATTTTTTTCTTTTTACAATCACCCCATGCCGATGAAATATTATTTTTATAATATTTCCACGTTTCGATTATAAATGTTTTGATATTAATTCCCGTTGACTGCGCCAATTCCGTTTCTAATTTTCAAAAAAAAAAAAAAACTCTTCAGAGTAGTAGTTTATTTGGTATACGTCTTAAGACTGCCTTACTTTAATATTTTTCTGACACATGCAAGTGTCATTCTTAATTTTTTTTATTGTTTAAAGTTTCAGCTTTATTCTTATATACAACTTAGGTTAAATTTAAAGAACTGCTACTTATTCTTTTTATACTCTTCACGAGAGTGAATAGTATTATAAGTTTGTCATGAGTTTGTAAGACACAGAAAGAGCCACCGCAGACCACATAAAGTATATATATTTGTGATCAGCTCGATGAGACGAGTTGATATAGCCATGTCCGTCTGTTCGCAATCCTAGTCCTTCAGTTTTTGATCTAGATAGCTGAATTTTTGTACATAGATGTATTTTTACCCAACGCCAAGTATTACACACACACATTATAGATATAATAAATACATAAATACTTATTTATAAAGAAATTTAAGCATAAGGTCAGACACTTATAGTGTCCAAACTTATGTCGATATTACAAAAAACAAAAAAAAAATCTAATAAGAACTTTCATTTGGATCCCGGTTTGTATGGGAGGCACCCCTCCTAGTGATCCGATTCGGTTGATTCCGACAAATGTACTGCGTATGGTAAAAAGAAAGCTCAGCTCTGAGAAACTGAGGAACTAGTTTGCATACATATAGACGGACAGACAGATAGATAGATTGAAAAACGTCAGGTCCAACAACATCAACATCAAATATAACATTACAGTAATAAATCTATAAACACTACAACAACAACAATATAATAATAAATCACAACAACCACAACATCAACAATATACTAATAACCCACAATATTATACTAACAAACCAAAACACTAATAACAATAAACCACAACAAACATAACAGTACTACAACAAAAAACAATAAAAATAATAGCAATTCAACACAAACGAAAGCATTATATATGAGTATAGGTTCACAATATTCAAACAGAACGAAAAATCCCTCTTATATAAGTAGAAGTACACACAATCCAGCAGACTGAATGTGACGGAGATGAGGAAGTAAATTTTTTAGTTTGGCCTCAAAATCACGACTCCCAATAATAACCAAAACGTTAGGCAAACAAAAAATCAAATGCATAGTAGATACTGGCTCAACAACAATTCCCAAAAATTAAAGTACTTAGATAAAATAAGATATTATAAAACACTTAATAGCCTAAATGAAGTACAATAAGTAGTAGTTATCCCTTTTACTAAAGAATTTGGATCCCAGGGAACACTCCAATGGAAATTGATCGATTTCGTAAACGACAATTTTTCCTGTATTATACAATAGGTCAAAATTTTCTAAAAGCGTTAAAAACAAATATTAATGGTGAACAACAATATATCGACATATAAGGCTACGCAACCTGGAATCTATCATCTTCGGATATTCAAGCCATACAGGTCTTTACAAACCGTTGCCTCTACACAATCCTTCTCATCTTCTGGCCTGATACCATATCAAACGCCAAAACCAACAAAAGCTGGAGCGAAATCAAGATGTTGGCGCTCGACAGAAAAGAATGGATGAAACTTGTTGTGGCCTTTTGCTCCTCCGTGGAACCTTAGGACACTTATATTATATTAGGGACAAAGCTATATTTCGAAGAATATAATTACCCAACCGAAATTGGTTGTGTTTGTACTATAGAATCAATACAAAAGAGTAAAGCAACTAAACATTTCAATTTAGATTACCTTAATTCAGATGAAAAAAGTAAAACCTTAATGTTGCTTGCAAAATACAAAGGGTTTTCTTTAAGGATGGAGACATTCTTTCAGCAACAAATGAAATTTCTCATGAAATTGTCACAACCGTTGATAAACCACTGTATTCAAAAATATACAGTTATCCGCAAGAAGCGGAAATAAACCGACAAATTGAAGAAAGTCTTCAACAAAATATCATAAGGGAAAGCAATTCCCCATATTATAGCCCATTGTGAATTGTGAAGAAAAAAATAGACAATTCGAAAATAAGGAATTACAGACTTGTAGTTGACTATCGTAAATAAAACGAATTCACGGAAGACAACAAATATGCCATTCCCAATCTAAACTCTTTGCTAGAAAAACTCGGGAGGTCTCAGTATTTTACTACTCTTGACTTAGCTAAAGGTTTCCATCAATACCTGTTAGAGAAGAAGATATACAAAAGACTGCTTTTTCAACGCCATCTGGCATATTCACTCATTTGGGCTGAAAAACGCTCCATCTACGTTCAAAAGATTAATGAATAAAGTCCTTAAGTACCACATTAATAAAACGTGTGTTGTATATATGGATGACAAATTTATATTTAGCACATCTTTACAGAACGTATGGATACATTGAAAAGAATATTTCCACTTTTTAGAGAAGTAAAATTAAAACTACAAATTGACAAATGCGACTTCCTGAAGAAAGAGACGCAATTCTTGGGCCATGTCTTAACTACATAAGGGATTAAGCCAAATCCCGAAAAGGTTTCCATTATTTAAGATCTTAGAATTCCAACTAACAGTAAGAAAATTAAATCTTTCCTAGGAATGACAGGTTTCTATAGAAAGTTTATAAAGGATTATGTAAAAACTGCATTTCCTAAGTCAAGATATTGTATTTGAAAAAAAGATAAAGAAATTAAAATAAATTCGAAAAGCTAAAAGATATGCTGACAAATTCCCCAATACTAAGATATCCTAATTTTTATAAAAAGATCAAGTAAACAAATGATGCAAGTAACTTTGCGATAGCGGCAGTACTTTCTCAAGAAGGGCACCCAATATCTTATGCGTCTTGTAATCTTAACTATTCAACAATAGAAAAGGAACTGTTAGCCATAGTATGGGCAGTTAAGTATTATAAACCATACTTATTTGGTAGAGAATTTGATCTTGAGAGTGATCATCAACCACTTAAATGGCTTATGACGAAATACTCTGGGAAAGACATAAGCCCGAAACTCCAGAGATGGCTCATTAGCCTGGGTGAGTATAAGTGCTCAATCGAATAAGGGTAAAAGTAAAATATCGCTGAGTTTTTGAGTCGTATTAGCGGAGATGCTATCAGAGAATCTACCGATAGTGTTTCAGAATACAAATAGTTTTACTAGAAAGGAAGATGGCAACGACAACAAGAATATTCAATAATAAAAGAATATTCATGGAGATGGATGACATACACAACCATTGAGCTCATAATATTTTGCATAAAGAAATAACCAAGGGGAAAGTAGGAATATACTCTCATGTTACTGACCATAAGTAGCACAAATTCTATAAGATTTTAGAAAAATAATATTCCGGGATATCTGAAATAAAGTTTGTGAAACGCAGAAAATTAGCCAGAGACATAGAGTCTGAAGACGAATTAAAAACCCAAGTGGCCCTTTTTCATAATAATGAGAGTGGCCATTGTGGCACAACGGCAACTTAAAAAAAAATAAAGTCAATTTTATATAACACACTTGTAAAATAAATAACTGTGAAATATTCTCAGGAGGTAAATATGACCGGAACCCCACAAAAAATAAGTTATTTTTAACTGAAACACCTAAAACAATAAATGAAATAGTGCACATAGAAACGTACGTAAATAGTTAACAGTCAATTATTGCATTCATTCACAAATTTTCTAAACATGCTTGCCACTACCGGATATAAATAACCGAACTATGTATTGTTGATAAGATTCGATAATTTCCAGTCCCTTCCAGTGGTCCGATTCGGCTGATTCCGACAATTGAACTGCGTATGGTAAAAAGACAGCTAGCTCAAAAACTGAGGGACTAGTTTGCATACATACAGACGACAGACAGACAGACGGACATGGCTACATCAACTCGTCTCGTCGCGCTGATCAAGAATATATATACTCCGATGTCTCCTTCTGTGTGTTCTGAACAAATTTACATAACCAATCGGGAAATATTTAAAATAAAAATCATATTGTTACGAATGTTATAGTGGCTTTATAGTGAGCTAAGACTCGAATCTATGAAGATGCGACTATGATTCGAGTTCCATTTGACAACAACAACAGGGAAAATGACAAAATTGAAGGGTTGGCGTTGTTGAGTGATTCGATTGAAGATGCTAATCTCAAATAGATATGCTAAGATTCGGTTTTTTCTATGGTCAGTCTTAACAGAGCTGGGCAATTTTTCCATGTAAGTTGGCAGCATTTTCATAATTTCGTCGTTTTTTGTGATCGTCCTGTGTCTTCTTCTTCCTTTTTTTTGTGCCCCGCACATAAAACAGCTGATCATAGCACAAAACAATTTGAATAAAATTTTAAATTGTAATTTTTTTTTTAAATATTAATAAAATAAGTAGCAGTAATGAAAAAGGAAGCTGCAAAAATTATATGCATACACTCCAAATTGTTTTCAATCATTAGCAACAACGTTCCATTTGTACGAGGGTTGCTACTTAAGTCTTGAGATATGGCAACACCAATGTTGATATGTCAAATCTGATATTGGTATCGTAAAGCTTGTCGTTTTTAATGATAAATGTACTCAGAACGTTTTGTCATACGAGTGCTATTTGTATTGTTTACAGTGACTTGAAAATTCGTTTCGGCTAAAAAATGGAATTAAATCGTGAACATTTTCGTGCAATGATTTTTTTATGATTTTCGACGTGGATTAACTCAACAAGAGTGTGCCAATCAACTCGCTTCGACTTTTGGTGATGAAGCACCATCCAGGGCCACCGTGTTTCGCTGGTTTTCTGAATTCAATCGTGGTCGTAGTTTTGTCCAGGACGAATTTTGTGAAGGTCGTCCAAAATCGGTTGTTGTGCCCAAAACATTGATGCTGTGCGTGAACTGATAGTGCAAGATCGTCATGTGACATATCGTGAGATAGAGACATGTTTGGGCATTAGTTCCACTTGCATACATTCAATATTGTATGAACATTTGGCCGTCAAAAAGATTTTTTCGCGTTGGATACCACATAATTTGACAATCGCGCAAAAAAAGGCTCGTGTCGATTGGTGCAAAGAAATGTTGACAAAATTCAATCGCGGTGATTCAAAAGGCGTCTATAAGATCGTGACAGGTGATAAATCTTGGATCTATGCATATGAGCCTGAAATATGAAAATGATCGCCTGTTTTTTTGGAATAACCATGTCGCCACCATGCCATTAGAGAAACGTAGAACGGTTAATTCTGAATGATACAACACCATTTGTTTGCCAGAAGTGTTCGAAGAGATAAGAAAAATCAACCGCAGAAGACGACAATGCGAGCTCTCACACATCGGCTCAAATAAGTGACTTTTTAAACTCTCAAAACGTCGAATTGATGGGTCATCCACCCTATAGTCCAGATTTGGCACCCAATGACTTCTTTTCATTCCCGCACACCAAAAATAAATTGCGAGGTCAACGTTTTTCGACGCCTGAAGAAGTGGTTGATGCGTTCAAAACACATGTTGTGGAGATACCTTATTCCGAGTGCAAAAAGTACTTCGAAAATTGGTTCAATCGCATGCAAAAGTGTATTGATCTTCATGGAGAATATTTTGAAAAACAATAAAGTCATTTTTGATGATACATATTTGTTATTATTTGTCAGTCTCAAAACTTAAGTAGCAGCCCTCGTATGTATAATCAAAACAAACAACAGCTGTTCGTGATACTAAAATAACACTGTAAGCCAGGACCGAATCTTCGTGATGCGAGCCACTGTAAAGCCACTATTATGAGCATAATACTAATAATTAATAAACAAAGTTCTAAAATAGATAATACGAAAGAATGAGATAAATGAATTGTAAAAAAAACCATATAGTAATAATTGTAATTGAAATTTGAAAAAAACTTAAATGAATTGTAATACAATATTTATTTTCTTTTTGCAATAATTGTAAAATAAAATTAAATAATAATTGTAAACTGATAGCGGAATTGGAAAAAGAAAATTAAATAAGTAGAATATTCGAATCCAGGAGTATTTTTTGACAAGGGCGGGAGGAGTTATGTACCTACCTTCAATCCGACCCTGTTATTAAAAAAAATACGTAAAACCAGTTTTTAAAAAGTAAAGTAAGATCTGTTGTCAAAGTAAAATAATTATTAACAGCTCAACCTGGGCTCGAAGTCATCCAATCCTGCCTTCACAGTTCAGCTAAGAACACAACAGCTAGCTCCGAATATGTGACACGTTTCCTATGCGAAAAAGAGAAACTGGGTAACAAAAAGTGGCTTTATACTGATGGAACAAAAACTGACTTCATACTGATGCAACAAAAACTGTTCACTACACGGCTTTTGCTGTCGTTGAAAACAAGGAAATAATTATTACCGCAGGCTCACTGCCATTGCACAACTCCATCTTCACTGCAGAGGCTTGTCAATTTGCTGTTGATAATAGCGGTAACTTTGGTATCTACTCGGACAGCCTTTCCGCCCTGTTAGCCATACAAATCCGCAATTACAATGACCCCACAATTCGTGAAATTCAGAAAATCTGCACTCAACACCGCAACAAAATAACCATCTTCTGGGCTCTAAGTCATCAAGGAATACACGGAAACGAATGTGCTGATATAGCTGCACGGCATATCAGCAACGCACCGTCTCATTACTTTACACCGGCCAACTCCAAGGATTTAAAGAACCTCGTTACATGTCACCTTCGATCAAAGAAGCTGTCTAATTGGGCACAATTCAACCATCGGTATACTGGCATCAATCCTACGTGTTCTAAAATATGCTTACCCGCCACTTAACGAGACGGGTAAGCGGTATATTTATTCCTTTCATCCCTTCATATTTTCATTTTTTTTTTTATTTGTTTCACCGTGATATGTTATTTTTGCAAATCAACTTAAGTAAATTTTTCAGAGTATAGTTTTACATTAACTTCAAAACTATGATATTAATATTTACAAATGAAGAAATATAGAAAGTATAGTAATATATTATGACTAAGGAAAGTGGGAAAACAAAAACCTTAATTAAGACTTACAACTAGAACCCATTACCAAAACCCAAAACCTAAAACTAACTAACAACTAGGAGTGGAACTTGGTGAGGCTATCCTAAGGGCTAGCCTGTCAAGTACCAACATAGGCATATATCACATTGTGTATTATATAGGTTCATTGCGATTATTGTATTTTGTGATTGAAAGATCGATTTTTGCCTTTACAAACAGATGGGCTGTTTTATGAAGTAGATCAGTTGAAAAATGAAAGGGTAAGTTGAGGAGTAATTTAAGAAGTTTATTTTAGGCAATTTGCAGACGCTTTGTGTGAATGTGAGAGCAGTCCCCCCAAACTTGAGATCCATATAGTAAGATTGTGGCAAATATTAATTTGAAGATAATCAATTTGTTATGGATTGACAACTGTGAGTTCCGACTTATCAAAGGATAGAGCATACAAGTAGTTTTGATGATCTCGTCCAGCGTATTAGCAATGTGGATTTTGAAAGTAAGTTTGCTGTCGAAGTACAGACCAAGATATCTAAGATTGTTGGTCCAGGGTATACCCTTGGTATGAACTCTCAAATTAGCGTTTGGTAAGTGGATATTGGAGAATTGTAGAGGAATTTTCAGTGTTTAGCTTCATTTTCCACTTTTTATAATACACTTCAAGGTAGGATAGCGAACGTTGAAGTGTACTATGTATTTGGGCAAAGTTATTTCCTGTGCAGTAAAGGGCAATGTCATCTGCAAAGACGGATATGTTACAGTTATCCAGTACAGGTAAATCATGGGTATGTAAGTTATATAAAGGTACTGAGGTACTCCGGCACTGATATCCTGGATAATCGATTGGACACCTTGCAGGTCGATAAAGAATTTTCGATTGGTGAGAGAGTTCTGTATAATTTTTATTAAGTAAAATGGTGTGTTTGTAGTGATTAGCTTGTGCACTAGTCCATCATGCCATACTGTGTCAAATGCTGCTTGTATGTCTAGGGTGACAAGCCCAACCGACTGGGTATTTTGCATATTGTTCTTGACGTACTTCTTAAGTTTGACAAGCGGGTCTATGCAGCTCATATGAGGCCTGAAGCTAAATTGCGTAGTTGGTATAATAGTGTGTATATCTAGATGAAGGCAGAGATGTTAATTTAAAACTTTTTCAAAAACTTTAACAAAACAATACAGTAAGCTAATAGATCGATAGTTATCTGGTGAGTCCGGTGCATTACCAGGTTTAGGAATTACGATGATTTTGTCCACTTGCCACACTTTCGGAAAGTAGCCGATATGAAGACAGTCGTTAAATAACGTTCGAACTATGGACACAACTTCGGCAATTGTCACCAGAGGTATATCTGAGTTGCGCTGATCAGTCAATTCACTTATAGAGAATTTGACCATATCGCTAGTGGCGATATAGGAAAGATTGTCAGCTTATTTGTGTTTGTCACGAAAGAGTTAGTATATTAGCTTTTTCTTGCTGTGTGGTGTAAATAAATCCATTGTGTGAGAAACTTGATATAAATTGATTTCTGTTTCTGGTTAATTTAGTTATTTTCTAAAACTGTTCCAAGTAAAGTTTTGGTGAGCAGATATTTGAGACCTAATTAAGTGATTTAGATGGTTAAGCTGTGCTTTGCAGGTAAGTTGCCTCGTTCTTAACCATTGCCTGTTGACAGTATTTCTCTTTTTAATTAAGGCAGTTATATAGCCAGGTAATTAATTACAGATTCTTGTGATTGACTTCTTTGGAACTACAATACCAAGTGCAGCGGTTATTTCATGGAAAGTAAAGATACATTATTATCAATGAATTCCGTCGTAGGAGATTCAGAGTGAATTAAATTCAGTTCCAGGAAATCTTTCTTGCCAATTTCCCTCAGAGTTCATCGGCAAAGTGTTGTTAGTATGTAAATTAGTGTTCAGTGACACCTTGGTAACTATAGGCAAGTGGTCTGATAAAAGGTCATTTTGAGTCGTAGGATCTGTTAACAAGTTTGAAACATTTATAACAAACATGTTCAAAGTAGAGGGTATAGCTTTGTACTTAGCTGGAATGTATGTAGGATCCTTAGGGTATACTAACATAAATTTGTTGTTAAACGAGAGGTCGTGAAGAATGTTGCCCCAGCAGTTTGCCCTACTGCAGTTCCACAGTCTGTTTCTACAATGGAGATCACCCCCTAGTACAAAATGCCCATTAATGCGTGAAAATTTGAGAAGGCCTGCTTTGAAAAAACTTTTAAGGTGGTTCGTATCGTTAGTTAGATTATAGGACATGTCCAAACACTTGGCTGAGATCCCGGAAAGTACACGGAAAACAGTTTTAAGGTATTTTGAGAATCTAACCTGACTTCTACTCCAATATTTTCTGACAGGTGAGTATTTATGTGGAGGATTTCTTGATGTTTCAATGAATTGATAATTACAATGGCGACCACACCACCCCTGCGTGCAATACGTCCTTTCTATAAACAGTGTATTTAGGAATTTGGAACCTATCCCTATATATTAGCCATGTTTCGGAGATTAAACAGAATTTCATTGGAGCTTAGGAAGCTGGAAAGTTCAGCTTGTTTGTGTTAAACGTCTCGTAAGTTCCATGCCTTAACATTGAGATATTCTATATTATTTACTACCATATACATATTTGATTGCTAATTGAGTAATAACGTTGAATTGTTCACTATTACAAGACCAACTTCGAAGCTTATCCATAAGCTCTGTTGTAAGAGAGTTTATCTCCTCAAAAGTAAACAGATCAGTAGATGATTCCTTGGCTGGCGCTGTTGTTGTGGTAGTGTGCGTGAGTGGTGCTGGTGCTCTTTCCTGTGAGCCGATAGAGCATTCCTATAATTCACAGGAGACAAGTGATTCTGCCTAACAATACTATATCTACTTTGAGCAGAGCTAGTGCCTTTGTTGTGCTGATAACTGTTTGTGAATTGAGCTGATTTGTTGGTTTTGTTGTCGTTTTGAGTTCGGTGATCTCTTTTGGATTAGAGAGAGGTACAAAGCTCGGCAAGAACAGACAGCGTCTGTGGAGGGGTGAGCACCTTTGCAGTTGGCATAAAGAAATGTACCTGTGTTTGTGCACGATGACGTCGTATGGTGACCGGCACAGAATGCACAGAAAGTGGCGACGTTACAACTATTAGACCCGTGCCCAAAAAGTTGGCCGTTATAACATTGTGTAAGTTTTCTTGGCGATTTGGTCTTGTATTCTCAACGAACTTTTGTATGGTTACTGAATTGATAATCATTTTGCAGTTTTTGTTGTGTAGTCTATTTATTTGCAAAATATACTATATACAAAAGAATTTTAAAGCCAGCTTTTGTCGTTTTTTCCACCGTTTTTACATCAGTGCATTGAAGACCATGAAATAGTAATATTGTTTTAATCTCTTTATTTGGTAGTTTTTCCAAACCAGAGAGAACGGCTTTGTATGGCTTTGTTTCCCGGTTCTCGTAAGAGAAAAATTCACAGTTGCTTTTAAGATATTCGCAGATATTGGTGTAACAGTCGATGTTATTTGACAAATATCTTGATGCCAATTGATATGGTTTTAATACAATATAATAACTGCTTATATCGTATTAATCTTTTCAAGCAATTCATGTATGTAACTAGCACTTTTCTTTAGTACAGTTATGGGTGGGATTTTAAACTTTAATGTGACTGGCGACACCGAGTCATCATAAGATTGATCGCTAGTTGGATCATTTGCAGGGGCTACACAGTCCATGATAGTTTGTATCGGGCGAAAATAATTTGTGTAACAGTTACTTTCTATAGTATTAGTAGCAGTAGTATTTACATATGTTTAATCGCTGCTTCTTTAGTTATGCTTGACCAATGATCTTGTAATTTTGTTCGTGATGTACTTGGTAGTTCACTTTGTTGTTTTTTGTTGTTGTTTTGTATTTGTTCAGTTAGTTTGTCTGGTGATTGCGTTTTTCGGGGTCTTTTGTTTGAATTTAACTGTTCAGATAAATTTGTATTGCTTGCAATGATTGAACTTTGTACTTGCGTGTGTTTTGCTGTTGTAGACTTAACTGTCACAGGTCTGCCAAATGACGCACTCGCTGCATGTTTGGAAGGATTGTTGTTGCTTCGATCATTGCTTTGGGTTGTAGTAACTGCATTCGATGACGCGATCGAAGCAGTTGCTGTGTGCGCTGTTGTTGTTGATGCTGCCGCTTTAGTTATTGAAGTCAATTATTTGCTTTGTGTTGAAATTGTTGTTGTTTTTGACTAATTAATGCTGGGCACAGTGTATGTGAAGGTTGTGGGGATGGGCACTGAGCGCTCCATGGCAGGGAATGGACGGTGCATATTTTGATTCAGCTCATAGTAGGAGACCAATAATTTGCTCTGCGCACTGCCGACTTTGTAGATAACAAAGTTGACCCACTTTTCCTAGTAGGGACAGCTGAGACTTTCCAAAAATTTACATCTTTAGCCAACTTATTAGCTGGCTTCTGGTTAAGTTGACGAGCTAGGCTTATATTAGCGCTTTGGATGTTATTTCTTTATTTTTTTTTGTTTATTGTTATTTTTATACTCTTCACGTTAGTAAATAGTATTATAAGTTTGTCATGAAGTTTGTAACACACAGAAGGAGACATCGCCGACCACATAAAGTATATATATTTGTGATCAGCTTGATAAGATGAGTTGATGTAGCCATGTCCGTCTGTCCGTCTGTTCGCACTCCTAGTCCTTCAGTTTTTATACATCGGTTTCTTTTTACCAAACGCCGGTCAAGTTCGTGAATCAGCCGAATCTGACCACTAGGGGGTACCTCCCATTCAAACCCAAAAATTAATGTTCTTATTAAAAGAAGTTTTTTGTTTTTTGGAGTATCGAACTGAAATTTGAACACTATAAGTTTCTGGTCCATATCCATACGAGAAGAGAAAATAACATGAATCCCATTTCTTACCACGATAGGTTCTTGACTTACCCACGATATGTGGGGAGAAGAGATGCTATCCGCGACGACTCAGCCCACCGACCCTATCACTCACGATCCAGGATTCCTGTATAAATGCCGCGTCTACCATTTTCTCCTCCATAAACCGCAGCAGGTCCTTGTACGGCACTCTGCAGTGATGCAAATTTATCTGCACTATCCTTAGTATTATTTCCTGACCTGGCATTATGGCCTGGGATGATCGCTTTTATGTTCCCAGACCCAGTTTGAGCTTGCAATTGTTATGAAGAAGAAGATTTGCAAACTCTGATCCAATACTGTACTAGAGATCCTCACCATTATCTTTGTCTCTCCCAACCCCCTGACGAAGGAGCAATCATCGCTATCGAGCAAAAGATTTTTAACTTTGAAAAGTCTCAGTATGATTTCATTCTTAGTGTAGGGAGACAAGACACAAATCTTGACCATTATTCTAGAACCTGGTCAGTCCGTACCACGTACAGTTTTTGGGTACCGATTTGTTGATCCTCGTTATGTCAGCTGCCCTATGTGCATTACGGCGTTGCACTGAGATGTTGCGATACCTGGTTTTGACTTAGATGAATTCGCGACCGGTGCTGAACTAGTTTGGGCATTCAACATTTTATCATCAGCACTAACAGTTACAGCTGTGTAAAGCGGATGCATTCAATCATGTAGCATTAGTATACTTAAATTTATTCGTTTGGGAATTATAATTACATGAACTAAAATTGCTGTCATTAGTAGATTGTATATTTTTCTAAATGGCTAAGAACTAAACTAATTACAACAAACAGTGAAACAAACAATTTAAGAGAAATTGTAAAAAATTACTCCGGCCGATTTACCGTTATATTTGACTGTGAAAATGTCATTTGTCACAATTTTAAATTTTTAAATGTGATATAAAATTGAATTGTGAAAACGAAGGTCATATTTGGAATCTGGAATCTATAGTTTCTTTATAAAAACATTCAAAGGTGGTTTTCAATGTAGGCCTGTGTTATTAATTAACTCAAATATAGTAAACTGCAACTTATTAATTTTATAACTAGTGGACTCGGTACTCTTCACAAATTTTCGAAGACGAACCAATATAAAGGGTGGACCAAATATTGGTACGATTTTAGTTTGGTTATTAAATGGAGAAAATTTTAGTGTTTTTCAACGAATTTTGTTTTATTTGATAAATTGATTCTTTCGATTAAGTATGTAAAAATATTTCATTCAAATTTTGGCCGCGGCTGGTTTGGCAGTAGGCCATCATTGAACACCAATTTTCAAGCATATTGTCCACTGTTTCCTGGTCAATTTGGGAAATTTCGGCCCGAATTTTCTGTTTCAAGTGATCAATTGTTTGTGGATTGTCGGCATAAACTTTATCTTTCAATGCGCTCCACAGAAAAAAGGCCATCGGCGTCAAATCGCAGCTGCGAGCAGGCCAATGGACTTTGCCAAAATTCAATTTCTTCAAAATTTTGTACACAAGTTTTTCAATATTTTGTGGGCATCCACATTCAAAATAAGTTTTCAGTATTTTAAAGCGTTGTTGCAAAGAGAAACGATCCATATTCGTTCAGTGGAAGATTAAAATTAAACTACTAATATTTTATTTGTGGACGTCCAGAAAAGTTGAGAGAGACTTTATGAGAAATAAATGCTATGACTGAAGTAAACTTTTTTGCGCCATGCTCGATGGCCACTGAGCGAGTCGCTTTAAAATGTTGGACGCGGATGAATTTATTTATTTATTTGAATGATATTGAAAAACTATCAGCATATAATTAGTCACTTTAACATTTTACGCCTCGCAAGTGAACAAGCGTATGGAAACCAGGAGAGTTTAAGTGTTGTACCATTGCAAGAGAAATAATTTTATCTTTGTGTGCTCACTATGATCAGATTTTCTGTCTAAAAACATACAAGTAAAAATTTCTTTTATCCCAGAAAAAATAATTTTATTTTTTCGTTTAAGCCGTTACACAAAAACATGTTGTCTAATGAAACGAATAATTTTGTATTCACTATTAACAAAACTCTGTATAAGCGAGAATTTGAACTGTAAAATTGAATTATCACGGGTCAATAAAGATAAAGTAAAGTAAGTAAAAAGGGCTAATACAGACCCCTGAAGAAATAAAGCACATGTCAGCATTTGAGTCCGTACCATTCATAACAACTCTAAATAGCAATCCGTCTAAAAGCTTTGAATTAGCTTTGTGAAGGCGAATTAACTTGCATATCATTCCCTTATGCCATTGTTTGGAGCAGCCGCCCTTTATTTTGTAATTGAGTGTTTCTCTTTGCTATGCGTAGCAAATTATTATTAAAAGTCAACATTATATCTCTTTGCTCTGCGCAGCAAGCTTTTGTTAAAAGCTTCATAGCTTTTCTTTCGATCTATAGTCTCGATTTTATACCTGCACATAACTATATATTGTATATCATAATTTTTCTGATTCGTTTATTCGTTTTTATTATTCACCAACTATAAAGCAAGCACCTGCCGTATATTTTTTTAATAAATCGTTAATAACTACATAGAAAACTTTATGCATAATTTATTTTGCTATTTAACATATATCGCAACCAAAAAGATAAGGATTCGGCTTGATCTACAACAGCCGTACTGTGTTGAAGAATTGAGTTTATTTGTGTGAGGTTATTTTTGCCTCATGAATCTCTTTATATATCATGTTCTTATATTCCACCTAATTCCAATTTGGAAACTTATATGAGTCATGCTAGAGCCATTAACACTGTTAATAACATTCTTTGGCACCGTGACTCTTTTATCGTGCTAGGTGATTTTAATCTCCCATTCATTTCGTGGTCCTTCTTTGGGAATCTCGAAGTATCTAGTTCCTTCAGCACAACATGATTTTTTGGACACACTGCTTGAAATTTCCTTGTTTCAAATGAACTCTGTAGTAAACCATTACAACAGATCACTTGATCTTGTATTTATTAATGATTCTGCTGGTACTTCTGTGTCAAGATGAAAACCTTTAAGTATTCATGAGGATACTTACCAAACAACTTTGGAAATATCCCATTCTGTAACCCATCCTGTTTCAGACTCCACATCTTCTTCTATGCGTCGATTCTGTTTTCGCAAAGTGAACTTTTCCCAACTAAATGCAGTCTTTCTCGGAATAGATTGGTCTTTTTTGTACAATTGCAGTGATATGACTAATACTATTAATTTTTTCTATGAAGTCATATACAATATATTAGATGCCTATGTCCCCCACAACGTTGTTTCGAAAGTGTCATATAAACCACCACCAGACTTTCTAATCTGAAGAACATTAAGTCGAGGCTACATAAAAAATTTAAGAGTTCTGGCTCTTCTATTGCTTTTGCTAAGTTTTGAGTGGCCCGGGCTAATTTTCTTTCATTAAATAACCTTTGTTACAATAACTATCTCTCACGTTGTAAACTGCAATTTTCACGCGACCCATATCAGTTCTTCAACTTTGTGAACTCAAAGCGGAAATCTTCTTTATTTCGCTCATCATTGCATCTAGTTAATGAACATGGCCACAGTGATTTGGGTATTGCAGATCTGTTTGCAAAAATCTTTCAATCCACTTATTCCTCTGAACCCTATATTCAAAACCGGTATCCTTATCCCATTTCCCATTGTAACATTATTGTTCCTCCTGTAATTAGGGAGGAATGTCTTCTTACAAATTTAAAATCGTTGAAATCCACTTACTCACCCGGCCCAGACAAAATACGTAGTTGTCTGCTTAAGCACTGTGCGGAGTCTCTGTGTAAACCACTTTTGAAACTTTTCAATTTATCACTTCAGAGATTGGTTTTAGGGACAAACGTCAAACTGATGTTATTTACACTGATTTCAGTAAGGCGTTTGATTCTGTTAATCATGATCTGCTTGTACATAAACTTGACATTTTAGGTTTTCCACAACATCTTCTTTGTTGGATTGCATCTTATTAGAGAAATAGGGTTCAGCGAGTGTTATTTAAGTCCACTGTTTCTGGTCCAGTCTTTGTCACTTCTGGAGTTCCTCAAGGGAGCCATCTAGGCCCATTATTGTTTAACCTTTTTGTAAATGATCTCCCTTTTTCCATCTCACATTTTCGTGTCCTCATGTACGCTGATGATGTAAAATTGTGCCTTTCATTTAATGATGGTGCCTCCCATCTCAGACTCTAAGAGGATCTTGATTCTTTACATTCTTGCTAATTACTTATATCTAAATATCTCCAAATGTAAGTTCATGACGTATCATCGGTGTAAACCTCATTTGTTTACATACACGATTGAATACGTTCAACTCGAGTCTCTGCTTTTAATAACCTCGGTGTCCAGTTTGATCCCAAGCTGTGTTTTAAACAACATATCTCTTCTATCGTAAATAAAGCGAAGAGTGTTTTTGGTTTCATTAAACGATCGTCTATTGAATTTAATGACCCTTATACCGCAAAGACTCTTTTTATATCTCTTGTGCGTCCACTCCTCGAGTATTGCTCTTGCATTTGGTCACCGCAATATATAAATAATCAAGTTCGAATTGAGTCTGTACAGAAACAATTCCTCCTGTTTGCCCTTCGTGGCCTAAACTGGAATCCTAATTCGCGTTTGCCATGTTACTCTGATAGGCTCCTTCTTATCAGTCTTTCATCTTTGATGCATCGTAGGATAGCTCTTGGGATTAGTTTTCTTCATAAGCTCATAGTTGGGGAAATTGATTCTGCTGAGCTATTGAATCAGTTAAACTTTTGTGTCCTAGTCGTCCTACCAGAAATTTAGCATTGCCTACTTACTATACCCTACACGATCCTTTCCGAGTTTTATGCACGTCATATAATAAATTCTATCACGTTCTCTCACCCGAGATATCGCCATCATCAATTAATACCATCGTCATTCGCTGCCTACGGGACTCCTGATCACACTGCAGGCTGGATGAACTGGATGTCGCTGATTTGGGTCACGTTTACCATCTGCATTATTGTAGTTTATTAATTCATATGTATCTGACCACACATAGCTGTGAGTAGGGGCATAGCTCGCTACTATGTGCAAATAAATTTCCCCCATTGGGTCAGAGGCTGGTATTTCATATTATCCATATTTATTTATTTTCATGTTTTTTTTTTTGTTTTCCTATTTATTGTTTGTTTCTCTTTGTTATTTTGTAATT
>JAWNKV010000207.1:0-153759 GCA_035041805.1 Amiota mariae
AGACACAGGGATACTTCGTTGTGCAAACTGCAGAGGTGCTCACCCCTCTACCTTGATTCAATAGAGCTCGCCAAACCCCAAACAATACTTAAACCACAGCAACCCAGCTCAACGCAACGGTAGTTACCAGCATAATAATTACAGCACTATCGCTACTCCTAATACTACAACAAATACTCAAGTTATGCAAAGTAAATTGCCTGCTCTAAGCTATAGGAACGCTCTCGTCGGCTCCCAAGAAAGATCACCCACATACATGAAGACGACAAGAGAATCAGCTGATAATCGAACGCTGGTCTATTTTCGTTTGCTCTATTACGTCAGAGCTTATGGACAAACTTCAAATATGTTCAAATAAGTGAAACATAGCTAACTCAAAATAATAAATTGTCAATTCCCAACCTTGTCTATAGTATGAAATTCACTTAAAAATAAGAAATCTCGGGGTATCGTCCAAATTCCTAATATCTCGCTTAAACAAATACCTAGTGAGACTCTAGATTTCTTCAAAAAAATTTTAAATAATTGTGTTAAAATTGGATATTTTCCGTTAAAATGGAAAATCGCTAAAATCATCCCCATTCCCAAGCCAGGAAAACCTCCCGATTCTCCAGATAGTTACCGGCCAATAAGCTTACTATGCGGCTTATCCAAAATCCTCGAACATTAATTAAGATCAGGTTAAACTTACACCTAGAAAAAAATTCTATTTTACCAACAGTCCAATTCTGATTTCGATATTTTCTTAACTGTATTCACCCCCTTGACCAAATCTCTAAATATGTCAAGGAGAACCTGGATTTTAAAAATTCAGAAGCAGCTTTTGATACAGTTTGGCATAATGTCCTGATTTTTAATTTAATATCTTGTATTACTAAATTAATACAAAGCTTTCTAACTGATAAGTACTTTTACGTTAGTCTAAACATAACTGACTCCAGTAGGAAGCTAATAAGTGCTGGTGTCCCACAGAGTTTTGTGCTCGGACCCGTCCTTTATAATATTTACACTTACGACATCCCTTTGTTTGAAAGATGTAGTACGCTTATTTTTGCGGATGATACAGCTCTTTATATAATAGTATTGGTAACACATGCACAGATATACAAAAAGATCTACTAAGCTCATTGGACTCCCTGCCATCTTATTTCTGTCAATGGAAAATTAAGGTAAATGCCGTTAAAACTAAAGCGATTTATTTCACAATGAAAAGAAAGCCAGTCTTTTTGCAACTTAATAACTCCAACATTAAATGGGAAAATTCAGTTAAGTATCTGGGTGTTATTCTAGATAAAAAACTTCTATTCAGTGAGCATATCAGTAAAACCCTAGACAAAATAAATAAGACTGTACGTACCCTATACTCGTTTATCAACCGCAGATCAAAACTCTCGATTCAAAATAAACTAACCATCTACAAATCGATACTTTTACCTATTATGTTATATGGGTGTGGGGTGTCTGTGCAAGGATTCATGTAAAAGCAAATATTGAAACGATTGATGAGCTCATCCTCTTAGTTTTTGGCTAGCTTTCATGAAGTACCAGCATTCCTTTAGATTTAAGTAGTATAATTTTTTTTTTTTTTTTTTTGGTTTAAGGTTTTTAATGCCATCTTTCCTTGGGTAATTTAAATGTAGCAACGATAATGTAAATAATTAATTAATTAAGCCAAAATTATAATATCTCAGCTGTACAGTAAGTCTAAACTCTGATAAATATTAGTAGCTAGCTTTAAGCAATATTGTAAATGTAAATATATATGGCGAATAAAGCAAATTATTAAAAACAAAATTCTTTATCATTCGAAATATTTTTGTGTTATGCGACTCTCACTTTACTTCGCTCGCCCAGTAGACTGCGTAAATTTTAGAGCGACAACAACAACGGCATTTATACACATAGTAGACAAAAAATACTTTCCATACACATTACTACTACTTATCATTTAGAAAGAGTATGGATCATACTACTAATTATTTTGAATTGAGACATGAAAAAGTTGCTCTGTTTTTCTCTCACATACTTTCTACTACTATGAATGATTATTGATTACATTAAATATCACTACATATTAGGTGGTACAATTAGTAGTGGCTAATGAGATTATAGGAAGCACATGTCTAGTATGTACCTTATGTTTTTTTAATTAGAGCGATATGACCGTTGCGGTTGGAGTCCTAAGCTCGACTGACATATATAACAAAAGTCTTAGCGAAAGGAGTGCAAACCGGCTTCGTTTCCTGTGGGTAGCAGAAGCATGAAGATCGCAGTAAGTGTGTATGTAGGATGTAGTATTTACTTGAGCTACGTTAAACTAGGCAAATATGCTGTTATGGTGGAGAGGTAAAAGCAACTGCTTTTCATTTTATTTTCAACTAATTACGGTTCTTCCGAGGTGCAGACGACGACTAGAAACCAGCCGCTTTGGACCCTGGTCAGGAAGTGTGCATTGGATGCAGTTAAGAAGACTGCGTTGCCCCAGCCGATCGCCGGTCTGTAGGTCAGACCTCAGGGAACTGGAATAGAGACTGTGTCCCGAGGGTGTACCCGTTCCTGACTATTACGGCACACGATGCGCTGGTTAATAACAAGAAAAGTATGTCAAATGGTATCGGGAAAAATACGACTATAAGTTCATCTGAAGATTCGGCCTTTGGACAGAGCAGCAAGCTGAGCCGCTCACCTCCAAAGAGAAGAATGAAGTACCCTCTCCTGTTAAATCTGGATCATTAATTGGGCCTGGGTGATAATCACAAATGCCGCAGTGGAGAATAGGTCTCCGCACCAGCGGATGAGGATGTAGAAAAAAAAGGACATGGATGCGAGTGGGGCATTAGTCATACCCATGTACCTCCTAAGCTACCACCTAAAAAAGGTAAAGTGAAGCTTCACCGAACTCGTCCCGATGCTCTAATCATTACTAAAGCATCGTAATTATCTAACATCCTAAAGGAAATAAAAGGGAAACCTGAGCTCCAGAAGGTTGGCGACAGCGTTAGCAGAATACGCAGAACGACCATGGGAGAAATTCTTTTTCAACTTTCCAAGAAAGGTAGCGTATAAGATGAAGGAAGGCGTACATAGCTGTGCAACGGCTAGCAGTCCTGGATGAAGTCACAGAGTCTGAAGAACTAATTGCAGCCATCATTAAACAATTATCTGAAATCAAGACTAGCAGTATTGCCATTAAAACAATGATGGGACGTAGACAGCAAGCTTAAGCTTACCAGTCAACCAAGCAGCATCTCTGCTTAAGGCGGGATCGTTTCATCTTTGCTACAATACTTTTGGACTTCCTTGACAGACTGGTCAGTGCTGCGAGGGGTAGATGGAAGCATTTGACTCCCTAGATATGGTTATTCTCAATAGGTATAACTCAATCACGATTAAGATAGAGGAAGAGGTAGTTCGGCAATATACCTTAACTTTTCTAGCACATCGATTGCAAGTGTTATCAAATGGGAGGTTGCAGATGTTTACACCCATAGAGATTACCTTCCAATACAATTTTTTAATTCCCCGCGGCAATGTTCACTATGTAAGGAGCGAGATTGAGGAAACTGGTCCTGGGTGTCGCCTGCAACTTGGAAATTGGATAAGGAATCATTAGACTTGTTCATCTCTGAGCTTGAAGTAGCGACTTGTAATGCGAGCAATCCCGTCAATTTATGCAGTACCTCACAAGGATATTCGATGGCTCTATGCCTAGAAAGACAAGAAGCAATGGCAGAACTTCGCTCGTAATGTCACCAGCTACGACTCTTATGAGACCCTACTCCTTCCCGAGGAATTTTGGCAAAAGAAAAGTATGGTGAAGTTAAAAAATCGCCAGTGCTGAATGGCTTCCCTAATTCCATACTTAAAAGGCCCATTGCCGCAAAACCTTATGTCTTCTGCGAGGTTTTCTTTCACAAGGTGTATGGGAGAAGGACTCTTCCCCAAATGCTGGAAGAATCAACGTTTGGTTCTCATCTCGAAAGGAAACTGCCGCCAGAGCGGCCCAGGCCCATGTGTCTCCTGAGTACTACTGGGAAGATCCTTGAATGGATTATTTGCGCCATATTGCAGCAGTACACAGAGTTGCCAAATGGTCTGTCCGAACTACAATTTGGCTTCAGGCAAAAAATAGGAACTGTAGGAACAATAAAGAAGGTCTGCGATATTGCGAAGTAGGCCATTAATGGCACTAGATGGCTTGGCGGTGACAAAAAATTCTGCGCAGTTGTCACGCTTGACGTAAAAAATGCGTTCAACTCTCCAGAGTTAATGGACTAGCCACAATACCATGTTACCTTATCCATACGGTGGTGTCTTACTTCAGTAATAGCCCGCATGATCCAATTCTGTGGAAAGTCATATATGATGGCATTCTGCGGATTTGTAAACCCAGTGGAGTGGAGATCGTCGGGTATGCGGATGATATTAATAGTCGTGGAAGCAAAAATTTTAAGTGAGGTCGCATCCAACGTAGAGAAGACAGTTGCAACTTGAGTGAGTAAATCTATGCTGCTTTGTGCGGCTCCGATCTGGGCTGGGGCACTTGCAACCAAGTCCTACTGGATAAAGTGTGCTCACAGGGTGGCTAACCAGAGGATCTATAGAGTATCAAACAGTTGCAGATGCGGCGTAAACAATACAAATAGCACTCGTATGACAAAACGTTCTGAGTTCATTTATCATTAAAAACGACAATCTTTACGATACCAATGTCAGATTTGACATATCAACATTGGTGTTGCCATATCTCAAGACTTAAGTAGCAACCCTCGTATTAATACGAAATTTAAAAACAGGAAGCATTAGTTAACAGGACTCGAATGCGCGAGTGACAATAATTCACTCTTCTTCGTCATCTTTACTTATCTTTATCTCTTCTTTTTAACAATATTCTTTCGTTGACTTTCAGTCTCCTTTACTTTATCCTTCTTTGGATCTGTCACTTTGCTTTACACAGAACTATTGAGTTAGTCTAGTTCATATCGTCATATACGACGGACTAGAATACTTATATTATTAATAATAAACATCATCAAATCATATGTGTATTATAAATTAAATAAATCTATTGTATTAGAAATAAATATAAATTTGTAAACCTGAAAGTGCGTATTAACTTGGAAGCATATAACTGGCGCACTCGAAGAAGAAGAACCACGAATAATTGAAGTGAAACATTAAATAGAATTGTATATAACGTCATCATCATCATTGTAATTATCAACGGCAGTGATTGCAGTAGCAGCAGCGAAAAAAAACCGCAAACAAGTGGCGGAAAATAGGAGCTGATAGAATATCAACGTTACCATCATCATTATCAACGGGAGTCATTGCAGTAAGAAAAGGAACCGGTTGGCGGTGAAAAAAAAAATTGAATAACGGCTGATAATACACTGGCATGCACTTGAATAGGAACAAGGATTTTTAAATGAAGATACAACTATTTAACTTAAAAAAAGAAACGAAATCAAAATATATATTTTTTTCATTATTCAGTGGTTTATTGTTTATTAAGTACAAAAAAGAAATCATAGCTAAATCACCGGGATTTAAAAAAAAAAATTTCTGTTAAAGCTCTTTAAAAAATTAGTACTTTTTATCGTGCACTTGAATAGGGGCAAGAACTTAAAATTGGTAAATCTCTGGTTTTAATTGTATTTTTATTAATACTAATATTTATATTAAATAATTTTTTAATAATGTGTTGGTTCCATTCTTCGAAATAACCTCAAAAATTCTGTCAGTCTCTTTAAATAATTTAAGGATATTTCGCTCTAGGCGTCTGTGATAGCATCTGTTAATGACTATACGTCTTGAAATTTTGTCACAGACTCGTATACTTTTCTTGTTAGCCACCCCCATACATTCTCAATTATATTGAGATCAGGAGAATAAGGAGGCCAATCCATTAAAGTGACGTTCTGCTTCTGAATCCAGATTTTTACCACTTGAGCTGTGTGGACTGGGGCATTATCTTCTTGGAAAGTCCATGGTAATGGTTCGAAAAGGTTGTTAATGTCAGGAAATGCATTTTGGAGCATTCCTTTGTATTGAGTTGCATTCATTTTGGATGACACAAATTGCAGTAGGCATGTTTTATAATATGAGATTGCTCCCCATACCATAACACCTTTCTCACGGCTATGGTGGCGGAAGAAAACGTGTTCTTCCTTTCGAATATAGTGAAAATAATAGATGAACCCATGAAGTCCATCTAAATTGAAACGTTTTTCATCCGAAAAAACCACGGTATGCCACCGCTTCTTCTAAGTCATATGACTACGAGCAAATACTAGACGAGAATATTTTCGTTGGTTGTTCAACGGTGGCTTTTTCTTCAATTTTAATCTTTTTAGATGTTTTGCTTTACATAAAACTTTTCGAACAGATTGTTTTTTAATTTAAATTGGATCGAATTTTGACAGCAGAACGGTGTGAATTTGAAGCTTCTCGAACTATTCGTCTCTCGGCGGTAGGCGAATAATAACTGAATAATAAAAAAAAATATATCTTTTCATTTCGTTTCTTTTTTTAAGTTAAATAGTTATATCTTCATTAAAAAATTCTTGTCCCAATTCAAGTGCATGCCAGTGTATGTGCAGGAGTAATTATGGCATTTCAACTTACAGCGAGGGAAGTTATAAAGGATGCACAAAGCATTCATGAATTTAGAGGTGATAATTCATATGCTCTTTCTTCGTTCATCAGGGAGGTTGAATGTGTAGGAGCATTGGTGGCCAATCAACCTGATATACTTAATTATATTCATCAACGGGTGATTCTCAACAAGATTCAAGGCGCTGCTCTACACATCCTTCGTACCTTGGGGCCTTATCCAACCTGGGATCAAGTTAAGAGGGCATTTGTCATCAACTTTGGAATTAAGGAATCGTATGATGAACATTACAGGAAAGTGCATATAGCTATCAACAATGACATTCTGAGTTATTTTAAATACTTAAGAGCTATCTTTTTTAAAATTAATGAAAAATACAAATTCGATGAGGAAAGGCCTGAAGAGTTTAAACCCGAACGAGTAGATATATTTATTTTACGTATTTTCTTAAATAATATTAATGTAAATTTAGCTGTTGTGATTGTCAATGGTAGATGTATTAATATAAGAGAAGGCTTCCACCTCTTAGAGGTAAACGGATTAATTTGTTGTCATGTTAGGAGAAGTGATAGCAGTAGTAATCATATTTTACCAACTCAAACTATCAAAAACGACAAAATGTTTCAAACAATAGGACAAACAATAGAACTTCAGTACAACAGAGTAATCAACAATATACCCTTAGTAGAATTAATTATTCATGGCGATAAACTTATTGCACTAATAGATACTGGTTCTACTACTTCTTTACTTGACAGTAATAAATTATCTCAATAAAAAAGAGTGCCATTAAAACGGAATACTAAATTCATCACGAAATATTTACAGGTGTTTCATTAGATTTTAATGAGAATGCTTGTTATAGTTATAATGAAATAAATATGTTGGAAGAAATCAGAATTGACCCGCTTGTTTATAAGAGATTGTACCAGGGTTTGAACGAGGAAGAACAACGTGCTTTGAAAACTATTCTTCATAAATTTAGAAATCAAATTTTTGTAGAGGGTCAAACACTTACTAATAATAATGTAATACAACATGAAATTAAGACTACTAGCGACCGTCCTGTGTATTCGAAATTGTATCGATACCCACAAATCCATGAAAAAGAGATTTCTAAACAGGTTGATGATATGTTAAGACAAGGTATCATAACAGAAAGTAGTTCACCATACAATAGTCCGCTCTGAATAGTTAGAAAAGTAGATAGCTTAGGTGAAAAAACTTAGAGAGGCGTAATTGATTATCGATCTTTAAATGGTGTCACCGTCAAGTCACTTCGGTACTGAACTACTGGAGATTAGTAGACATGCAATACAAATTAATTGACTATTATACGGCTACAGACCTAATGTCATCAGCCATTTATACTCATCATAATGCACTATAAAGATACATTTAAATAAAGTGTGCCAAATTAAGTTAAATAGTTAATAGAATACTATGTGTTAAGGGATTAGATTTTAGCTGATCGGAAGAAATATAATTAGATACAAGGTCATAGTATAGATTGAATGATTGACATAAAACACAAAAAGGATCATGCTGCAAATAAGTAGTTTTACATGTACCAACAAGTATAGGAGAATAAATCCTTGTAAACCCGAAAAGGAACATTTAAATTAATACTACCAAGCAAGAAAGGGGAAAAGATGCTGCCTACAAATAGATTGTGCAAGAATGTGACACCAAGAGTCGTTCAGCGACTGGATAATTTCAGGAGGCGGATTAGTTTAAGACGGCTTTGGTAAGATGGAAGGTTTATTGGGATCCCTGTATAAGTGACGCAGTGCAAAAAGCAAGAATTGCTTTTGAACGGACTCAATACTATCACTATACTTTTTAAACTGTGGATCCCATACACATGATGTATATTCAAGTATTGGCCTAACCAAAGAAGTAAATAATAATTTGGTGGCGTAAGGATCATTAAATTCTTTAGACCCACGTTTAATGTATCCTAAAACACTTCTAGCTGTACATGTGATACAAGAAATATGCGACCCAAAATGCAGCTTTGGATCCATCAACACACACAGGCCACTGAATTGCGTGACACGTTCTAGAGTGTGATCAGTAATGTGGTAGCTTTTTACAATTAAATTTTTACGGTAAAAGGACATTATTTTACATTTGTCACAATTAAGCGAAAGATAATTTTTGGCGCACCAATGAGATAAGGAATCAAGATCTTCTTAAAGAAACATAAAAGATAAAATAGATAAGCATAACTTAACATCATCAGCGTACATTAAGACGTTAGAATGCTTTATGGCAGATGGCAAATCGTTTATAAAAATATTAAATAATAATGGGCCAAGGTGGCTACCCTGAGGGACACCAGAAGTGACACAAATAGTCTTAGATATAGCTGTTTCAAAAATAACTCTTTGGGTTCTGGAAGTTAGATAGGATGTAATCCAGCTAACTAACTTGGGAGGAAAACCAAAGCTATTCAGTTTATTACGAAGTGACAAACACTCTCAAAAGCTTTACTAAAATCTGTGTAAATGACATCCATTTGATGTTGTTGTAAAAAACTACAATTGACCAACGATGTAAATTCTAATAAGTTGGTTGTAGTTGAACGCTTCTTGGTGAAACCTTGTTGTAAAGTACTTAATAAAGGAAGAACGAAATGCTGCACCTGATCGGTGATAATATGTTCAAACAACTTTGGAATAGCGCAGAGCTTAGCTATTCCTCGGTAATTTGATATATTAGCGTTACTGACTTTTTTATGGAGTGGGATAATATTAGGTAATACAGAGGCATTCAGAGATAAGTCAAACAATTTGCAGATTGGTCTAAGCAAAGCATCAGCACATCGCTTTAGAATACAACTAGGTACATCATCTGGTCCTGGTAAAAACGTTAATTTAGAAGATTTTAAATATTTTAATACTGTATCACAATCAATAACTGGCATATTAAATAGATTAAATTGAGGAATTGAGGAATTGATGGGTATGAACTATTACAATCATTATTGAAATTCGTGTAGGTGCTTTGGAAAAAGTTCGAAAAAAGATTGGAAATTTCTCCATCGCTGCAACATTCAACACCATTTAATTTCATACAGGAGGGGAATATATGCAACCAGCGCTTCGTGTTAATAAAGTTATAAAAATTTTTAGGATCTCTTTTAATATCCTCTTTGACATGTGTCACGTATGACTGATAGCAGAAATTGTTTAGGTGTTGAAAATTATAGCGGGATGTAGCGTATTTAGCAGACAACCGGACCTTTTAAATATTGTAAATAGACTATTTTTAGGGTTCCGTACCCATAGGGAGCTAACGGGACCCTATTACTAAGCTTACCATGTCCGTCCGTCCGTCTCCTGCTCTATCTCATGAACCGTAGTAGGTAGAGTTGAAATTTTTACAGAGTGTGTAATTCACTTGTGTGGAAAACGACATATACTAAAAATACAGATTTTTAGAAGCATTGTTCTTTAATTTAGCCTTTTTTTTACCATTTTTTTTTTTAGTCTACTTTAAGCTGTTAATTGTAGTATACTTTTAGGCTATTAAATATAAACATAATTTTATATTTTAAGCAAAAAATCTTGTACGATAGTACGAAACCCTCCGTGTGCGAGTCCGACTCACACTTGGCTGATTTTTTAAATTCTTTAATTTAATTAAATCACTAGAAAACCAAGGTGGCGTATGTGGGTTATGTTTAAGTTTAATTTTCGGAACACATAATTTGAAATGATTTTTCATAGTTGTATAAAAAAGCTTTGCAGCTAGTTCAAGATTATCACAGGAATACAAATAAGACCAGTCAGTGGCTATAAGAAGAGAATTTAGTTTGAAGAAGAACGATTGATCTGGCGAAAGGGTTTCACCAAATTCTAGTTAAACTAGAAGACCGGTCGAAAACCGCATTTTCAACACCTTATGGCCACTATGAATTTATCCGTATGCCGTTTGCTCTAAAAAACGCACCGGCAACATTTCAAAGACTAATTAACAATATCTTAAAAGATCTTATCAATAACTTTGCGTAGTTTATATTAATCGAGTTTTGAAGAAACTTCAGATAAGCAAATGTAATTTTTTTTTCTAAAGAAACTTTGTTTTTGGGTCACATTTTAACGCATGAAGGATTCACCAGTACTTAAGTACCCTGATTTTCATAAAAAATTCGAGCTTCTAACAGATACAAGTGCCGACGCTCTCGGTGTTGTTTTGCAGCAGGATGGTCATTATTTGTTTCGCGAACCGTACGTCGACTGATCATGAAAAGAATTATGATGCTACCGAACGTGAACTTTTAGCAATTATTTGGGGTACAAGTTATTTCCGTCCATATTTATATGGTGCTAAATTTGAAATATTGTCTGACATCAACATTTAAAATGGCTTTGGGGTAGGGCACAAGGGAAGATAAATACCAAGTTGCAGCGTTGGTTGGTTAGTTTGAGTGAGTTTAATATCACTATAAATTATATAAAAGGCAAAGACAATCCAGTTGCAGATTTCTTAAGTCGAATAGATTCTAGTACAAATGAAATAAACACGTTTTCGCTCTTCTCGGAGTACATGTATAATAATGTTTCTGATGATCTGGATACAATCCACTCACAGGCAGAAGATATACATAATCATATTCCCCTTTTGGATACAGTGGTAAATAGGTTCAAAACGTAGCTCATTTTCGTATTTCAAAATATGAAATACTTGCTCAAGACAACGAAATATTTTATTTCGAATGCCGACCGAATGCGAATGGTCCAAGTTTCAAATGAAATGAACGAATGAGAAATTTCCAAATACTTTGAAATGATGATGAAATCACGCACGTAGTGAGCGTTCGTTGCTTGTACGGTATCCAACAACAAAATCAAAAAGGAATTGTGATTTGAATTTCGAGATTAAGAGCGAACACAATTTATAGTATACATTTTCTAATGCTGATCAATAAAATGCGCACACAAGACAAACGACGACGGAGACTGCCTCTTTCGCACCTACTTCTCTGTGCGCCTTTTCTCTCTCTTACACATGACAAAGAGGTCATTTACAAATATTTTCAAGTATGTATCATTTGGTTTGTTTGGTTTTTTTTCTCACGTGTTTCATTTGCATTTGCTTTTCGAATAAGCATTTACAAATACATACCATTCGTTTCATTTGTTTGCTTCTTCTTTTTCGGCACCAAATAAAATAAATTTTCAAATGTGGCAGCCCTTGCCCGACACGTGGTAACTCCCTAGCAACGCTGGTGGATCAAATTCCTGAGCAACGCTGGTGGGTCAAAATTCAACCCTGAAAAATCTGATTGGCAGCCAGTATGCGAAAAAATGGGTTTGGCATCCCGATCGAGGATTTTCTTTCTTCCTGAATTAAAATAATAAGTCCTAAAGTGGTGACCCCGACGTGATCATGAACCAACGTGGTTTGTGGTAACGGCATTTGTGTAGTAATTCGATGCAAGATAGTAATATGGCTTCCGGTAACGCGTCCGATGAGGTTTCGTCCGCGCCAGTGTTTACGTCAAGCCGGGCAGTACATAGCAACGTGTCGGTTGCTGAATGTGGTGTTATATCTACACTGTCAGGCACCGATCGCTACGCCTATAAAGGAGAGACGTCAGCAATTTTGTTCAATGTTGCAAGTTGTGTCAACGCGCCAAGGTACATCGACACACGCAATCATCTCCAGCTAAGTACGTACCACCTGATGAACGTTTCGCTCACATCAACATCGACATCGTTGGACCGTTTCCATTGTGCGAATGTCAACGATACTACCTTACAATGATCGATTTCACGAGGTGGCCAGAAGCTGCGCCGATTCCAGACATGACGGCGGAATTGGTTGCTAGAGCTTTGGTGACGCACTGGATATCGCGGTTTGGTGTTCCAGCTCGAATTACATCAGTCCGCGGTAGACGATTCGAATCTTCTTTGTAGAATTGGTAACTGCTGTCGGTGCAACTCACTTGCGAACTACGCCTTACCACCCACAATCCAATGGACTTATCGAGAGGTGGCACCGTTCGTTTAAGGCAGCGATTCTTTGTCACGATGTAACAAAGTGGACACATTTCTTGCCTACAATACTGCTAGGTTTGTGAGTCGCTTTCAAGCCGAATATTTGCAGTTCGCCGGCGATGTTAGTCTACGGGTCTACGCTGCGGCTACCAGCGAATTCTTTAGTTCATCAAAGTCTGCGGAGCCGTCTAACGAACCTGTGGCAGAGTTTCTTAAAGTCATGCAGATGCTACGTCCGAACGACACTGCACATCATTCATTAGTCAAAGTTTTTGTTTCTCCACAGCTGCAATCAACGACGCACGTTTTTGTAAGAAATGACTCAGTGCGCCCATCGCTGACATTACCTTACGACGGTCCATTTCCAGTTGTGAAGAGATGCGACAAATTTTTCAAGCTGCTTATCAAGGGACGGAAAGTCAATGTAAGCATAGATCGGTTGAAGCCAGCATTTGCGACACCAGCTGAAGCAACGTGCGACGTTTCCAGTGCGTCCAGACAAAAAGTTACGTTTGCCGACAAGATCAGCAGTTTTGTCTATGAGGGGTATCCTGTGACAAACCTTGCCCGATACGTGGTAACTGCTGAGCAATGCAGGTGGGTCAAAATTCCACCCTGAAAAATCTGATTGGCAGCCCGTATGCGAAAAAATGGGATTGGCATCCGATCGAGGATTTTCTTTCTTCCTGCCTGAATCAGCAACGCGCGCGCACCTAAAAATTCTAATCTCAAAATATCATAGTCATCTGTTATTGAAAATAATTAAAAACCAAATAATTGTTACTAACGCTCACTAACAAATAGCCGTTAAATAAATAAACGTTGTATTAAAATAATAAGTTCTAAATGTATTTGTAAATGTTTGCTTGCGAACGCATTTGTGCAAGACTCTAATAGAGAAGTTATTAGCATTTAAAAATAACCAATTTTTTTTTTTCTATAATCTGGTCGATTGTGTTGAGGGCGGGTTTCCCTAGTATTGTATTAATATGTACTTACCACAAATTTTGGAGCGCCAAGTACTTTATGGTAAAATTCATAGCCACCGAGTTTTTTTTGTGGTAAATCATTTACCATAATGAAGCTTAAATTAGTAAAAAGAATTCAGAACAGTAGGTTAGGATGTGATATAACAAAATAAAACAATAAAATAGATAGATAATTATGTGAGTTTTAAATATGTAGATCTCTTTGATAATTTCAGAGTTGAAAAAATGTCAGAGAAGTTTGATGAGACCAATATCTTATTTTTAATTACACCATTCATACCAGTCTTAATTCACTATGCATTGATGTTTGTACCACATAGAACTTGAGTGAGTCTTCGAGAAGCGAAAAAAAATAACTTTACAACTTGAAATAACAATTAATCCAAATACAATTAAGGTGAAAAGTTTTTTTTTGCTTTTTAATAATTAAGACTGAATTTGACTGTTTCTTATTAATATATATGGTTTCTACTTTCTGTACTATGTTTTGATATGCTAGAAACCACTGATGATTTTAGTAGATTGACATGTCATAAGCATGTTACTCACTTGCACTCCAACATAATTTAAAGATTTACCCCTCACAACCATTTTCTATTTGCAAATTATAGCTAAGGTCTTACTGCTATAGAATTAATACTGTTGGGTCACCAACAAAGTAATATGCCGAACCCATGTTTAAAACCAAAGTGAACACAGTTAAGTATAATAAAAAAATCAGCCAAGTGTGAGTCGGACTCGCACACGGACGGTTCCGTACCATCGTACAAGATTTTGTGCTTAACATATTAAATTATGTGCATATTTAATAGCCTAAAAGTATACTACAATTAACAGCTTAAAAGTATACTACAAAAAAAAAAATTGTTAAACAAAAGGTTAAATTAAAGAACAATGCTTCTAAAAATGTGTATTTTTAGTATTTTTCGTTCTACATATAAGTGAATTACACACTCTGTGTAAATTTCAACTCTCTACCTATTACGGTTCATGAGATAGAGCAGGAGGCAGACGGGCGCACGGACAGCGTAAGCTTAGTAATAGGGTCCCGTTAGCTCCATACTTGGCTGATTTTTTATATTTTTTTTTTGCAAAGTTAAGTTTGTTAAGATTTGAAACAATTAAGTTTATAAGTGTGTAACGTAACAGAAAATATCATAACATAATATAAAAGAAGAAGAGTTACAGTTGCTATCTCGGGTGCTGATGGAAATGTACGAGTAGTGGGCATCACCACAAAGAAGGGCATGATTCGAAGGCCAACACACAAGATAGCTCGTATTCCGGTTGAGAATGAGTTAAAAGTAATTTAGGGCTTTTAACGTGGGGAGAATGTTTGTGCTTAAAGAAGATTCATTTAAATTTTTTTTTTCTTTGTAAAATTAAGTTTGTTAAATGAACAGAATTATCCAAAAGCATTGGAGCATTTAAATGAAATATATGATAAGAAGATGTTGATATTTCTAAAGCATGTCACAAATCTTTTTCACTTGGAGCGTATGACTCAGAAATCAGATGCAGGAGCACTTACAACAATTCTTAATTCAGTGTCAGCAATTCGAGGGTCACTTTTTTCTTTAAAAACTGAGGCAGATGTCATGGATACTATCATTAGTTATTTAGTACTGTTGAAAAATAATAAGCAGGTGAAAAGTGATTATGACAAGCAGCAAGATTATGAGAAATTGCTGAAATGGGAAGAAGTTATAAGTTACTGAGTAAGCAATACCAGTTTTTATAAACTCAGAAAGAAGAAAAAGATAAGCCTTTAAACACAAATGCAACACACAAAAGATCATTCTTAAATGCGCAGTCCAAATGCTCATATTGCCAAGCAACAGATCAGTATATAGGAACATGCCAATCATTCTTAAGATGTTCAATTACGGATAGGAATAAATTTGTTAAGAATTCAATAATTGTTTAAGTCATGGGCACAATGGAAACCGCTGTCAGATGAAATCTAGGTGCAGGGTGTGCAAAGGTGAACATCATTTGATTCTTCACAAGTTTACTTCAACAGCACAAGAATCGGGTTCCATTCAAGCAATTATCACAGAGCCAATACTTCAATTAATATCTCTAGTGACACAAGCTACGCGACGAATTATGCTACCAACAGCTCTTGTTCTTATTCAAGATAAATATGTTACGTTTCAGACAGCACGGGCATTACTGGACTCATGCTCTGAAATTAATTTCATTACTGAAAAGTTAGCGAAGCAACTACAATTGAAGATCAATACTATAGAAGGAAGTTATTGGAATCACACATTTTACAGATCAATTACAGACATCTGTTACGGCAACCGTGAAGTCAAAGGTCAATTCATACAAGTGGTTATCAAAATTTGCAGTAACAAAATCAATTTCAAGGAACCATCCGGAGCGTTATATTTCTACGTCTGATTGGCAAATCCAAGTGGAATAAAATTAGCAGATCCATATTTATATAAATCAAATCGTATTGCCCTGTTAATAAGTTCAGAACAGTTTTTTGATTTACTTTTAGAATGGAAAATTCGACTTGGAACAGATTTGCCAGGTCTCATCAACACTGCACTTGGCTGGGTGGTAGGTGGTAAACTTCAAGAGTCATCATCTTCACCATTGTTTTCATGCAATCTTGCAAGAGCACATAGTACTGATGTTGATCAAGCACTGCGGAAATTCTGGGAAATAGAGGAATTTGAAAATGAAACAAATACCAATGGAAGCATCGATTTACAATGTGAAAATCATTTCATAGAAAATAAAGAAATTCTAAAAGATGGGCGCATTCAGGTGAGATTACCATTCAAAGAATCATCAACTTTAGGTGAATTTTATTGGAATGCTGAGCGGCGTTATTATATGTTAAAGTGTCGCTTAGAGAAAAACAAACCACTTAAGAAATTGTATATGAAATTTATGGAGAAATATAAGTAATTAGGTCATATGAGTTCAATTTCAAAAATTGATAAATCAACGCCACACTAAATATGTAATTCCTCATCATTGCGTTTTAAGGCCTCAGAGCACTACTACAAAATTAAGGGTAATTTTTGACGCATCAGCAAAAACTACAGCAGGGAAGTCTGAATGAAATTTTAATGGTAAGACCGAAAGTACAACAAGATCTAATATTAAAATTGCTTCTATCGCCAATTTCTTGTCAATCCAAATGACAGAAATTATCAATTAATTTTATGGAGAAATCATATTAATGAACATTTGCAACTCTTTCAGTTGAACACTGTAATATATGGTAATTCATGTGCTCCTTTCTTAGCCATTAGAAGTTTAAACTTTATCGCCGAAACATACAAGGGAAAATTTGCTGTTGAATATGAGGTGGTGAAGAACGACATGTACTATATGTAGATGACATGCTGACGGGAGCTAACTCAGTAGAAGAAATAAAAGTAAAGGCTTTAGAAGTTACTATCACAGGCTGGCTTAGACCTAGCAAAATGAAATTCCAACTCTCATCATTCGATCAACAATGATCAGGAATCGAATTGGAAAAGCAAGATATTGAAAAGACACTTGGTACGTCTTGGAAGCCACAAAGGATATATTTTTCTTTCGATACAACTTAACAGCAACACAAACACAACAAAGAGGTCAGTCCTTTCGGTTGCGGCACGGATTTATGATTTGTTGAATTCAATTTTAATTCGATGTAAAATTCTGATTCAAGAATAATGGAAAGAACAATTAAGTTGGGATGAGCCATTACCAGAGGATTTGAACAATTCTTGCAAACATATCGAAACAGATTTATTACTTCTACAAAACATCAATGTTCCTCGTTATATGGATACAGTACCAGATCATAGTTGCGAAGTTCATGGATTTGCAGATGCATCACAAAGAGCGTATGGCTGTTGTATTTACCTACGGGTTGCCATACAAGGGCAATACAAAACAAACCTGCTGATTTCTAAATTTAAGGTGGCACCTATCAAGGCAATAACATTACCTCGGTGAGAGTTATGTGCTGCGCAATTATTATGTAACTCTTGGAGTAAGATTCGGCATAAATTAATTGCATTTATGAATAAAGTTTTTTTTTTGACAGATTCACGCATTGTGTTGCATTGGATTAATGGTTAAACGCATTGTACGAATTTGCTCATTTATTTTAAGATTGTTTAATCGAATAGCACCAGATAGAAACATGTCTGTACAGAAGGCAACCTACGTGAATTCAATGGAATGGAATAATCATCATAATTGTATCACATAATATCATCAATTCAACAAGAAGTTTGCAAAGCAGAAAGCAAAGATTTATATATTTATTTATTTTTTCCCTCTTCGAATTTATTTCACCGTAACATGTTATTTCTGCAAATCAACTTAAGTACATTTTTCAGTGTATAGTTTTACATTAACTTCACAACTATGATATTAACATTAACAAATGAAGGGATATAGAAAGTATAGTAATATATTATGACTAAGAAAAGTGGGAAAACTTGCAACTAGAACCCATTACCAAAACCCTAAGCCTATAACTAACTAACAACTTGGTGAGACTAGCCTAAGGGTTAGCATGTCAAGTACCAACATAGGCAATCAACTATATCACATTGAGTATTATATAAGTTCATTGCGATTATTGTATTTAGTGATTGACAGATAGATTTTTGTCTTTATTGTTTGCATATGGACTGTTTTTTGGAGTAGATCAGTTGAAAAATAAAAGGGTAAATTAAGGAGTAATTTATGAAGTTTATTTTGGGCGATTTGCAGACGCTTTGTGTGAATGTGAGCGCAGTCTCCCCAAACTTGAGATCCATATAATACCATAGGGGCAAATATTGTTTTGAAAATAATCAATTTGTTATTGATTGACAGATGTGACTTACGATTTATCAAAGGATATAGCATACAAGTAGTTTTGTTGATCTTGTCAGCGAATTGGCAATGTGGATTTTGAAAGTAAGTTTGCTGTCTTAGTACAGACCAAGATGTATATTATTATATTTTTATTAAGTAAAATGGTGTGTTTGTAATGATTAGCTTGTGCACTAATCCATCATGCCATACTGTGTCAAATGCCGCTTATAAGTCTAGGATGACAAGCCCAACAAACTGGTTATTTTGCATATTGTTCTTGACGTACTGCTTAAGTTTGACAACTTAAAATTTTTTCAAAAACTTTAGCAAAACAACACAGTAAGTTAATAGGTCGATAGTTCTCTGGTGAGTTCGGTGCTTTACCAGGTTTAGGAATTGCAATGATTTCGGCCACTTTCCACACTTTCGGAAAACTGCCGATTTGAAGACAGTCGTTAAATAAGGTAGCAAGATAACGAAAGACACTAGTTGGCAGATTTTTAATTCCTATGCTAGGAAGGCTGTCAGTACCTGATGATATCTTTATTTTTAACGCTCGAACTATGGACGCAACTTCGACAGTTGTCACCAGAGGTATATCTGAGTTTCGCTGATCAGTCAATTTACTTATAGAGAAATTGACCATATCGCTAGAGGCAATATCCGAGAGATTGTCAGCTAATTTTTGTTTGTCACTGAAGAGTTCCCCTAGTATATTGGCTTTTTCTTGCCGTGTGGTGTAAATAAAGCCATTGTGTGAGAAACTTGATATAAATTGATTTCTGTGTCTGGTTAATTTAGTTATTTTCCAAAATTGTTTCGAGTGCTTGTCTATGCTCGCTAACTTGTTGTTCCAAGTGAAGTTTTTGTGAGCAAATATTTGAGACGTAATTAAGTGATTAAGATTGTTAAGCTGTGCTTTGCAGATAAGTTGTCTCGTTCTTAACTATTGCCTGTTGACAGTATTTCTCTTTTTAATTGAGGCAGTTATATAGCTAGGTAATTTATTACAGATTCTTGTGCTTGGCTTCTTTGGAACTACAATATCAAGTGCAGCGGTTACTTTCATGGAAAGTAAAGAGACATTATTATCAATGAATTCAGTCGTAGGAGAGTCAGAGTGAATTAAATGCAGTTTCGAGAAATCTTTCTTTAAGATTTTCTTAGATTTTCCCTTAGAGTACATAGGAAATGTAAATGTAAAATGTATGTAAATTAATGTTGAATGCCACCTTGGTTACTATAGGCAGGTGGTCTGATGGTCGTTATTAGTCGTAGGATCTGTAAACAAAATTAAACAATTCTAACAAACATGTGCAAAGTAGAGGGTTTAGCTTTGTAATTAGCTGGAATGTATGTAGGATATACTAACATAAATTTGTTGTTAAACGAGAAGTCGTCTAGAATGTTGCCCAAGCAGTTTACCCTACTGCAGTTCCACAGTCTGTTTCTACAATGGAGATCACCACCTAGTACAAAATGCCCATTAATGGGTGATAATTTGAGAAGGTCTGCTTTGAAAAAACTTTTAAGGTGGCTTGTATCGTGAGTTAGATTACAGGACATGTAAAAACACATGTGAATTTCATTGGAGCTTAGGAAGCTAGAAAGTTCAGCTTGTTTGTGTTGAACGACATGTGAGTTCCATGCCATAACGTTGAGATATTCGATATTATTTACTACCATAGACATATTTGATTGCTAATTGAGTAATATCATTAAATTGTTCACTCTTACAAGAGCAACTTCGAAGCTTATCCATAAGCTCTGTTGTAAGAGAATTTATCTCCTCAAAAGTAAACAGATCAGTAGATGATTCCTTGGCTGACGCTGTTGTTGTGGTAGTGTGCGTGAGTGGTGATGGTGCTCTTTCCTGTGAGCCGATAAGAGCAGAGTCTCTACTAGGAGAAGCGCTAGTGCTTTTGTTGTGCTGATAACTGTTTGTGAGTTGAGCTGAATTATTTGTTTTGTTGTCATTTGGAGTTCGGTGATCTATTTTGCATTAGAGAGAGGTATGAAGCTCGGCAAGGAGGGGCAGCGTCTATGGAGGGGTGAGCACCTTTGCAGTTGGCACAAAGATATGTACCTGTGTTTGTGCACGATGACGTCGTATGGTGACTGGCACAGAATGCACAGGAAGTGGCGACGTTCCAACTCTTAGACCCGTACCCAAAAAATTGGCAGTTGTAACATTGTGTAAGTTTTCTTGGCGATTTAGTTTTGCATTCCCAACGAACTGTTGTATGGTTAATGAAGCGGTGATCATTTCGTAATTTTTGCAGTGTAGTCGATTTATTTGCAAAATATACTACATACAAAAGAATTTTAAAGCCAGATTTCCTCGTTTTTTCCATCGTTTTTACGTCTGTGCATTGAAGACCATGAGATAATAATATTGTTTTCATCTCTTCATTTGGTAGTTAATCCAAACCAGAGAGAACGGATTTATATAGCTTTGTTTCCCTGTTATTGTAGATGAAAAATTCACAATTGTTGCTTTTAAGATATCCGCATATATTGGTGTAACAGTCGGTGTTATTGGGAAATATCTTTATGCCAATTGATATGGTTTTAATATAATAACTGCTTATTTTAATCTTTTTAAGCAATTCATGTAAGTAACTAGCACATTTCTTTAGTACAGTTATGGGTGGGATTTTAACATTTGATGTGATCGGCGACACCGAGTCATCATCTGATTGATCGCTAGTTGGATCATGTACAGGGGCTACACAGTCCATGATAGTTTTTAGCGGGCGAAAATAATTTGTGTAACAGTTACTTTCGGTAGTATAAGTAGCAGTAGTATTTATGTTTAATCGCTGCGTCTTAGTTATGCTTGACCAATGATCTTGTAATTTTGTTTGTGATGTACTTTGTAGTTTGCTTCGATGTTTTTTGTTATTGTTTTGTGTTTGTTCAGTTAGTTTGTCGGGTGATTGCGTTTTTCGGGGTCTTTTGTTCGAATTTAACAGTTCAGATAAATTTTTATTGCTTGCAATGATTGAACTATGTACTTATGTGTGTTTTGCTGTTGTAGACTTAACTGTCACAGGTCTAGCAAATGACGCACTCGATGCATGTTTAGAAGCATTGTTGTTGCTTCGATCGTTGCTTTGGGTTTTCATGATGACGCGATCGAACAAGTAATGGGATCACTTCCAGCAGATCGTTTGCGAGCAAGCAGACCATTCATAATTTGTGGGGTAGCTTTCTGTGGACCGTTCTATACATCATATCGAATACAAGGAAAACAGCCATATAAAACATATACCGCAATTTTTGTTTATTTTGCGACAAAGGCAATACATGCAGAGTTGATTTCTGATCTATCAACTAACATTTCCATACTTTCTTTGAACGTTTTATAGGTCGACGTGGCAAACCGAAACGAATATACTACGATAATGCCACAAATTTTACTGGTGCCAACTAGATGAATTCAAAAGGCGTTTCTTTACTCAGCAGATATGGCAGATTTGGTATGTGAATTCGTATTAATACCTTCTCGAGCACCACACTTTAGTGGGCTTTGGGAAGCATCCGTAAAATCATTGAAGAATCTCTTGGTAAAAACAAAGGCGAACTCCAATCTGATTTTGGAAGAGCAGCAGATTGTGGTCATAGAAGCGGAGGTAATATTAAATTTATGACCAATTGCTGTAATGTCAGATGACCCCAATGATGGAGAAGCACTAAGCCCCGCACATATGCTAATCGGATCATCATTATTGGCATTACCTGAGTCAATACCGACGGAGAAGAAACTAACTTACTTGGCAAGATGGCAGCAAATCACATTTCTGAAGCAAAGGTTTTGGGATATATGGAGACGCGACTATCTTCACACGTTACAACTACGTGCTAATACACGAAGACAACACGCCACCCTAACGGTGGTTGTTGGGAAGAGTTACAACTGCCATCTCGGGTGCTGATGGAAATGTACGAGTAGTGGGCATCACCATGAAGAAGGGCATGATTCCGGTTGAGAATGAGTTAACAGTAATTTAGGGCTTTTAACGTGGGGAGAATGTTTGTGCTTAAAGAAGATTAATTTTTTTTTTTTTTTTTTTTTTTATGTAAAATTAAGTTTGTTAAATTATTGAATTTGAAACAATTAAGTTTATAAGTGTGTAACGTAACAGAATATATAATAACATAATATAAAAGAATAATAGTTTTGTTATTAGTCTGTTAGAATCAGCAAAGCTTAATTGTTATAATATATGCTTATATTATTATGTAATGTGAAATGAAATTAGTCACAAATAAAAAATTGAATAGAAAAGGAAGAAAGCAACAAAGCGCTTGTGATTCTCAATACTAGTAACAGTTTTATAACTAAACATATATCTTAACGTTAAGAAAAAAATCACAGATACAAAAAAATGCAGTTTAACTACTATCAGTCAGGTCAATAGGATAAGTTCTTTTACGTCTGCGTTGGAGTCCGAGAAAATTTTATGAGTAGGTTTGGGTGTGATCTGAAGGTTTCCGCGTAAAAGAATTTCTTTCATGACCGTTGGCATATGTAAGTATTTGTGTAGATCATCGTTGCGAATATAGCATGGCGCACCAGTGAGTTTGCGTAGTGTTAGTTTTTGATACCTTTAAATAGTGTTAACATTGGATTTAGCTGCAGTTCCCCAAAGCTGTATTTCGTATGTCCAAACTGGCTTTAATATAAATTTGAAGTGCCGTATTTTATTGTCAAGGCTGAATTTTGAAGTATTACCAACTAACCAATACATGTGCTTTGTTTTGAAGTCTAGGTTTTTTCTTTTAGCGAGTATATGATGTCTCCACTACAATCTTTTGTACAAATTTATGCCAAGATATTTTACACGATCCCTCATTGGTATCACTACACCATTAAAACTAAGTGATGAGCTTGAGCATTTCCGTACTGAGAAAACCATGTGTGTTGCCTTTTCACTATGTTCCACTTACACATCCAGGCTTCGATGTCTCGAAGCTGTTGTTTTAATAACTGAGTAGTACTGCTGATGCATGATGACCTGACTAATATAGCTGTCATTTCTTCCCCAATTGGGGCAGAAATATCTGCAGTGTAAGGGGTATAAAGCAATAGACCCAGTACACTACCTTGAGGGACACCAGATTGCACTGTTTTGATCGACGAATATGCATCTTCAACTCTTGACATAAAATCTTCTGTTAGTCAAGTATGATCTCAGGAAATGAATTTGTGGTGATGGAAATTTACTTTTAATTTTATAAAGAAGCCCTTTATGACATACACGGTCAAAGGATTGTTTGACATCCAGGGACACAGCAGCATATATTTTGTTGACCACTCGATGTACTTGCTCAGGTGATGGTTAGGTATTATTCCATCTTCCAGTATACCCAGCGCTCTACGAAGAAATATTTTTTCAACTGCCAACAAACTGATTGACCTAATTTAGGTATGAGAATATTCTCGGTACATTTCCATTGACTAGGGAAATTACCAAGCCTGAAGCAAACATTGAAAATGTGTACTAACAGGACTTTTTGAAGTCTGATTGGATTTATAGGTGGACTGAGCTGGCAAGGAACATTGTTAGCACACTCTGCTTCTTCTTCCTCCTCAGCAGGACTACATATCGGAAAGTGGGTGAATTGTTGTTATAGGTGGAAGACAAAGCTGGATGTTTTTGCTGCTCTGACACATTTCAATTTTTTAGCGGTGATATTCTCCGTATGGGACGATTTAGGTACTTCGTAGCTCTCCATACTAACTACTTCTTATCCCACGCCACTTTCCCCCCCAGAGCACACGCGAACTGGGATCCATTAAAAACCAAACAAGACTGGGTATCGACCACAAGTCACTTCGGTACTGAACTACTGGAGTTAGTAGACATGCAATACAAATTAATTGACTACTATACGGCTACAGACCTAACGTCATCAGCCATTTATACTCATCATCAAGCACTATAAAGATACATTTAAATAAAGTGTGCGAATTTAAGTTAAATAGTTGATAGAATGCTATGTGTTCAGGAGAGTTAAGAGACTAGCTTTTAGCTGATAGGAAGAAATAGAATTAGATACAAGGTCATAGTATAGATTGTATGATTGACATAAAACACGAAAAGGATCATGCTGCAAATAAGTAGTCTTACATGTACCAACAAGTATAGGAGAATAATTCATTGTAACCCGAGAAGGAACATTAAAATTTATACTACCAAGTAGATCATTGCACAAGTCAGCACTAAGTAGAGATAACAGTTGGCAATGACACTGCGCACACAATCAAAATAAGTCATATGTTCTTTTCAAACAAACCTTTCAACTAATTTCTCTCAATTGCTTTGAGGATTCATTTATTCGAATTTATCAAACCAAGCAACTCGTGCTTTCTGCTACGACACGTCTCGGCACAGTCAACACAACGATTATGAGTCGGCACGAGTTGTTTAAGTTGCAGCTGTCGGCATGAGTTGAAATCACTTCCCATGATTCGTTATGATTTGGAATGACTCACCATGAGTTGGTAGGATTCGAAATGAATCTGTATGAAAATACAGATTATTCGAGTCGAAGCACGATAATTGATATTTAAGTAAATATAATAGATAAATAGTGATCGGATTTGTGACTGCCAAAAAGTGAACGCGTTTTAAATGTGAAAATAATTTAAGCTCTGAATTTGTTGATATTGTAAGTATAAATTTGTATGTAAATGTTTCTATTAAATTTGTGTAGTTGGATATTTATGTATTTATAATGTACATAAAATGTGTGTGCATAATTGTTCCACAGTGCTCGCCACTATCTGTGGTGCCATTGACAATATAGGAAGTAAAGTCAAAAATAAATAGTGGTCAATAGCACAAAAGCCACAAACACGGCAGATGCAAGGTGTGGATGCTTTCAGTCAGATTATTGGGGACAATACGTAACATCGTGGCGTGCCGCTTTTGCTCTGCTGTACTGAAATACTCTGGTGCTACGTCCAATTTAGTTCAACATAAGTGCTACAAAGACAACAAATTGAAAGACGAAGGCAAGGTTCCTGAAGCGGATCTAAGTGCAGAAACGAAGTCATCAGTGTCATGAAGTGGGCTGTGCAAAATTGTCGGCCATTCAGTGTAGTTTGAAATTCTGGACTTAAAGACCATATATCGCTTACTATCGACATTGGAAGTCGCTATGGACCTAACGTAAACGGAAATCAATTGCTACCTCATCCAACAACGGTATCTCAGAATGTCACGGAACTCTACAACAAGGAACTGTTTTCTCTTATGAAGGAAATATCTTTAATGAAGGAAAATAGGTACACTATCACATCGAACGGGTGGACTGATTCACAAAAGTCATATATGTATATGCGTAACACTGCATTATATAACTGACGGTGAACCAGCAAAAGGTACATATTATAAAATTCTTATATGTATAAATAAATTTGTTCTTAAACACCTATATATTTACAGGTGTAATAATTCGTAGTAAGGTCCAAGACAGTTTGAAGAGTTTCGGCTTACACTTAAATGACCCCATAATAGGAACGAACCGTGGTACGAATATGATAGCTGCTTTTCAAGGACTTCCACATATTCACTGCATGATTCACCTGTTGAACAATGTTGTCGAAAAAACATTCAAGCAGGTTCCAGATCTACTTGAAATGGAATAGTATGATATGGTAAACAAATAAATGCTCCTACATATTAACACGACAATGTAAAAAATGAGCCAAGTGTGAGTATTACGGTTCATGAGATAGAGCAGGAGACGGCCGGACATCGTAAGCTTAGTAATAGGGTCCCGTTAGCTCCCTATGGGTACGGAACCCTAAAAAAGGAATTAAAATATATAGTACATAAGATTTTATTATTTACAATAATTTATTATGTACAATAATTAATGTTAAAAATTATAATAAAAAACCACCCTTAATAAACGTTGTTTTCATTTCTTCGAAAGAGGGAATGGGATATCAATAGTGTGCACAGTATTAAAACCACTGCGCACACAATGAAAATGAGTCATATGCGCTCGTTAAACGAAAATTTCAACTCATTGCTTTCAATTGCTTTGAGGATTCATTTGTTCGAAATATTCAAACCAAGCAACTCGTGCTTTCTGCTATGAGTCGGTCTCACTCTGTCTTTGTTTACGACTTCGATTAAATCATTGATACACAACACCACACGAGTTGATTAGCGAAAGTATTGGTACGGGCAGTGTTGCTATTGGTAGTGTTGCATGTAGCATATGATTCATTAGAGGGAGAGAGGATAATTTTTCGTTTAGTGTTGTGCAATGCTCTACTACCAAGCAAGGAAGGGGAAAAGATGCTACCTACAATTAGATTGTGCAAGAATGTGACACCAAGAGTCGTTCTGCGACTGGATAATTTCGGGAAGCGGACTAATTTAAGACGGGTTGGTAAGATGGAAGGTTTATATTGGGATCCCAGTGCAAGTAACGCAGTGCAAAAAGCAAGAATTGCTTTTGAACGGACTCAATACTATGACTATAATTTTTAAACTGTGGATCACAAACACAAGATGCATATTCAAGTATTGGCCTAACCAAAGAAGTGAATAATAATTTGGTGGTGTAAGGATCGCTAAACTCTTTATGCCCAAGTCACAAAGCGAACAATTTTGAAGCTGTTTTTTGTTTTGGTTATGCATACAAATGGAACGTTGTGGCTAATTGTGAGAAATTAAAATCGAAATTGTGCGAGAAATACATGATAGAGAACAATTTGCATTGTATGGAAAAAATTCTTGCAGCAGCCTTTTTCATTCCTGCTACTTATTTTATTAATATTTTAAAAAAAAAATTACAATTTAAAATTTTCTTAAAATTGTGTTCTGCAATACATTAATGTTGAGAATGACCAAAAAAAAAAGGTGGAAATGACGAAAAACTTGGCCACACTGACAGTATTTTCCCAGCCCTGCTTAGCTTCAACTTCACTTTTTCTTTGGAAGCTGAACAAAAGCTAAACCAAAGAATGCTTGAAATTTGGAAATTTGACTGTTGTTGTTGTAGAATTTTGAAGCTGCTTTCAGAAAAAGCAAAGCCATTAGACCAACGTTTAATGTACCCTAAAACATAGATCACAGTCAGATCCATCCGGTTCCGTGGCTTCAAGAAAATTTTCAATGGCATCGTTCCTTAAATCGGCAAGTTTTGCTTTTAATTTCCTTGCAATTGAATTAAAAGTAATTTTGTTACTTGAATGTGGTTTGTTTGCAGATGCGTAGCAATCTTTTTGTTCCAGTCACTAGCATTCTAATTTCGCTGGAGTACAATGAGTAGTTTTTGTATGTTCGATTACTGTCCGGTTTGTGCTGGAAACCGCTTTCGTCTCAATTCCAACCCAATTCCATATCACGCTTTTGACGTTTTTGAAAACGCCTAATTTTTTACAGGCGATTTGATTAAATTATTTCTTATCTCAAGTTATTAGGTTGGTGCAAAAATAATGGCCGTTTCCATATTGTTTATTTTTATGAATGAATTTCGGAATACATTTTTTTATGAATGTGGTCATGCTATATGTCGTTTTAAAGCGCGTTTTTCGCTCTATCTTTTAGACTTATTATCTTTTTATTATCGTCATACGTTTCTGATTTCCGACCACTTTTTGTGATGCTATCAAAACAAGAAATTCGCTTTATTTTGCTTCACGAGTTCAAACTTGGCCAAAATGCTCCGGAGACGACACGAAATATCAATAAAGCATGGGGCGAGGATACTGCTTCCGAACGTACCACACGTAGATGGTTTGTAAAATTTCGCGCAGGTGATACCAGTCTTGAAGATAAAGAGGGTCGCGGCCGCCCATCTGAGGTTGACAATGACGATTTGAAAGACTTAATCGAAGCCGATCCTCGCAAAACCACACGAGAAGTCGCACAAGAACTCAACGTCAATCACTCAACAGTCGTACGCCATCTGAAGCAAATAGGGAAGTCAAAAAAACTCGATAAATGGGTGCCGCATGAATTGAACGAAAACCAAAAAAATCGTCGTTTTGAGGTGTCATCGTCTCTTCTTCAGCGCAACAAAAATGACCCGTTTCTCGACCGAATCGTAACATGCGATGAAAAATGGATCCTCTACGACAACTGGCGACGTTCCGCGCAGTGGTTGGACAGCGACGAGGCTCCACAACACTTCCCGAAGCCGAAACTGCACCAAAAGGAGATTATGGTTACTGTTTGGTGGTCAGCAGCTGGTCTCATCCATCACAGCTTTCTGAATCCAGGCGAAACGATCACGGCAGAGAAGTACTGCCAACAAATCGACGAAATGCACCAGAAGCTTCGACGTATGTGCCCGAGATTGGTCAATATGAAGGGACCAATCCTGCTCCATGACAACGCTCGACCGCACGTCGCACAACTGTCCTTGCAGAAGTTGAACTAATTGGGTTACGAGACTCTACCTCATCTGCCATATTCACCGGACCTCTCGCCCACTGACTACAATTTTTTCAAACACCTCGACAAATTCGTGCGCGAGAAATGCTTCAAAAATCAAGACGACGCCAAAAACGCCTTCAACGCTTTCATCGCCTCCAGAACTCCGGATTTTTATGCTACCGGCATAAATAAACTTGTTTCTCGTTGGCAAAAATGTATTGATTGTAATGGTTTTTATTTCGATTAATAAAGTTTATTCTGAGCTGAGTTACGTTCATTGAAAGTAACTGTTTGAAAACGGCCATTATTTTTGCACCAACCTAATATTAAAGGTAAAAAAGTCCATGAACTGTAATATATTATTTTCCTCGCTTAACAGCATTTAAAGAATTCAACATTTTAGTTGTTTTAAGGCATAAATTTGCATTTTACCCAAATCACTTTTCCATTCAAGTAAAATAGACGATATAAGTAAAACCATCTTTTAAATTGATGTGTTAAAATTAACTACATTTGTTGGTAATAAAGTTGTGATGTTTTAATTTTGTTTTAAAACTGTGTAGAAAGTGATAACATACACGTATGGTCATGGAAAAAATAATAGAAACATAGAAACGACTGGTTTTGTTTGTAACATTCAAATTTTTTTCATTGAAATTAATTATGTTCTAAATGTTATAATTTTTATTTAATATATAATATATTAAAGTATGCTTTAAATAACAGCAAAAAAAAGTTGCATTTCTGAAAATTCATTGAACAAAAAAATTAATTTCATTTAGTGCCCTTGGAAAAAAAAAATAGAAACAAAATATTTAACACTAAGGAACACAGTATTGTTTTCGAATTATAAGAATAAAATATCGTTCATTTTAATATTTTGTTGTGCCACCACGATTTTTTAATACTTCTGCTCATCTACGACCCATGGAATCCACCAGTTTGCCACAAATTGTAGAATAAATGGCGTACCACTCTGCCCGCACTTTTTGCCATAAAGCATCCATGTTTTTGGTCTTAAACCCACCAATTCTTCTTTTTAATATTCCCAAAGATGTTCTATGGGATTAAGGTCCATTTTTGTAAGTTTCGAAGAGTGTTTGGGGTCATTATCTTGCATAAACTCCCACTTTAACGGCATTTTTTCCTCGGCGTATGGCAACATAATACTATTAAGTATATTGATGTAGTCCGCGGCACACATTCTATCTTTGATCCTAAATATTAGACCAACACCCAAAGTGGAAAAACATCCCCATAGCATTATGTTGCCACCACCATGCTTAATAGTTTTTATTGTGTGTTTTGGATCGAGTGCAGTATTTTTGGGGCGTCTTACATTCGGTTTCCCATCAGATCCAAATAAATTGACCTTTGTTTCATCTGACCACAAAACGTTTTTCCAATTTGTCCGCATTAAATGTTTTTGCGCAAAATTGATTCGGTTTTTGATGTTCTTTTTGCTAAGGAACGGTACTTTCCTTGCGGAATGTGCCTTCAAATATACCTCTATCAGCCTATTTCGTATAGTTCGACTAGAGATAATTATATTTAACTACTTCCTTAGATCATCCGATCAAAGGAATGGGTTTTTCCTTGACTGTCGAATAAATAGTTTATGGAACCTTAAAGAGGTTACTCGCTTTCTGACTCGTTTCTCTTGTTTTGCTTCAAAATTAATAGCGGTATACACTTTTTTTTAGCATTTCATTAATTGTGCTATTTCCCCCATTGTTTTGCTTTCATTTCTGAGATTTCTTATCATTTCTCTTTCCTTATCGGTGCAATGCAACCTACAACCCATTTTGAATCTAGTACCTACACAAAAGAAAAATTTTGCAGGAATTGTTATTTATATATATACGGAACCCTAACCCACAGGGAACTAACGGCCTATTACTAAGCTTACAATGTCCGTCCGTCTCCTGCTCTATCTCATGAACCGTAATAGGTAGAGAGTTGAAATTTTCACAAAGTGTGTAATTCACTTGTGTGTAGAACGACAAATACTAAAAATACACATTTTTAACAACATTGTTCTTTAATTTAACCTTTTGTTTAACATATTGTTTTTTGGAGTGTTCATTAAACTGTTAATTTTAGTATACTTTTAGGCTATTAAATATAAACATAATTTTATATTTTAAGCAAAAAATCTTGTACGATGGTACGGAACCCTACGTGTGCGAGTCCGACTCACACTTGGTTGATTTTTTAAATTATCAAATAGTACTTCACTTATAATATTTCACAAGTTTTAATAAAGGATAATGACAAAATTTAAGTGCTTTTTTTCCAATGAAAAAACGTGGTCACTTAACAAAGTTGAATACACAACAAATATTTCTGCCGGAATATGCACAAAACCGAAATCAAAATAAAGTACCATTATCAACTAACCATGCACAGTGGGATATGGGCATAAAATTTGCACACGAAGTTAACAACATGGTTTGAAGTGTAGAACTGAATGTCGTTTCTATTATTTTTTCCACCAGTGTAGCTTGCTCGCGAACGCAACAACGTCAAAAATTGAACAACTTCAACAGAAAACAGTATTGGTAAATGGAAAAAGAACTGGTTTGTGAACCAAAAAACAGCTGTTTGTGAACCAAAACAACTGCTTGATCGCGTGGTGAATGACAAAAAACTGATTTGGTGAATAGAAATTTCTCCGTACCCATAGGGAGCTAACGGGACCCTATTACTAAGCTTACGATGTCCGTCCGTCCGTCTCCTGCTCTATCTCATGAGCCGTAATAGGTAGAGAGTTGAAATTTTCACAGAGTGTGTAATTCACTTGGGTGTAGAACGACAAATACTAAAAATACACATTTTTAGAAGCATTGTTCTTTAATTTAACCTTTTGTTTAACAATTTTTTTTTTTAGTATACTTTTAAGCTGTTATTGTAGTATACTTTTAGGCTGTTAAATATCCACATAATTTTTTTTTATTTTAATAATTTAACTAATACAGTTTTCTTCATTAATTACTTTCTTAAATTTTCAAATTCACATTTGTTTTTTAATTGCTGAAGTCGTTTGTGTAGTTTGAAGCTGCATGCTGCGTTTGTCGACAATGCAGCTTATCGTTGAAGTCGTTTGTGTATCTCCAGATTTAAAGGGGCCTGCACAACTTGCGACCGCGTCGTATAACTTCATGTAATGAAATGGAATGGAACACTGCTTGTTGGCTGGCAAAGCATGTGCGGGGAAGAGAAATGCTGGTTGGATGATCGTTTGTTTGAAGGATCCAAAAATTTTGATTTTTGTCGAAGTTGGTTCGAAGGTTGGTTCTTCGGTTGCATAGCGTGCATGCAAGTTATTCAACCTCATACTAAATTTCATTCTCTTTTGAACGTCGAAGTGAGCGATTCGTATTGACAATTTTCTTTTTATTTTTTTTTTTAACGGAATTCTCGCAAATAAAAACAAATTACCAAATAATAAACTCTTTTATTATCGCTTCGCACGTTTCAATCACAATTTTGCTAATTGTTTGTGGGGATACTGATACCGAAAAGGTTAAATCTTGGAACGAGTTCCCCGCTGCCAAAAAACGCAATGTAGTTCCCAGCCTGTTCTTCGTACTAATAGCCTTCCTAAGTATCGTGTCGCTTTTTTCAATGTGAACTCTAACTTTCTCTAGTAGTACATTGAAAGTTGCATCATCCATTTTCATATGATTTTTAAAATCTGCAGCCTCATTACGCTTCAATGTTGTTAACAATTTGTTATAAGAAAATTTATATCTCTTTTGTAGCCACATCCTTGACCACGTCCTTTTTTTTAAATTCTTTATTCTTCTTCAACCCGAAAAATATCACACAAAATTAAATTGTATGTAACGGTTGTTACATGCTATTATTAATGATTATTGCTCTTCCCTCTCGAGCGGTACCAGCAGGATGATTAGTAGCAATTACTTAAAACCGTAGATTTTGAAGAAAGATTTATCAGTAAAATGTGTCTCAGTAAGCAGAACAATGTCTACACACTGACACTTAATGATGTGTTCGATTTCATGCATGTGTTAACATGCATCGTTAGCATTCCATAGAAAAATTTTAAGGCTTGGATGAATTTTTATTAATAAGTGACGTGCATAATTGTATTAAGGTGGACACCAGATCGAGCATTTTATTTGTGATTTCCATTTGTTTTTCCATCAGCATCGTCTTGCGTCAACGTTGAAGAACTGGATAGAATAAATATGTTGTTTTAGCTACTAGACTAATGGGTTTACGAAAATTTTTGCCTGAGTTATTCATACTTCTTAGCGTTGCTTGATATACCTTACATTCTCTTTATGAAGCGGTGTGGCTTTCTCCATAATGAACACATTTTTGGAATTATGAATTAATACACATTTCACACATCTTGGCTTGGTACAATAACCTTTTGTGTGTCCAAATTCCTGACACCTGTGACAATGTACTAAGTCTTTGAATTTTTTTGGGGCTTCGATTTTCGCACTACAAAGGCGCGTTATATTGAAAACATTTTTATTGTTAACACAAGGTTTCAGGTCAACCAAAAACATTCGAAGCGGCTGCTTATTAATGCGAGAATTTGCTTTAGCGACGCGTCTGGTTTTTCTAATAAGAACATTCATTTGGATCCTGGTTTGTATGAGGAGTACCCCCCTACTGTTCCGATTCGACTGATTCCGACAAATGTCCTGCGTATGTTAAAAATAAAACTCCGTTCCAAATTTCAGCTCTATAGCTCACACACAATTCGTCTTGTCGCGCTGATCAAGAATATATTGTATATACTTTATGGGGTCTCCGACGACACCTTCTGTGTGTTACAAACTTCATGACAAACTTATAATACTATTCACTGCGTAGAGAGTATACAAATAAGTAGCAGGAATGAAAAATGAAGCTTCAAGAATTATTTGCATACACTGCGAATTGTTCTTAATCATGTATTTTTCACACAATTTCCATTTTAATTTCTCACAATTAGCATTAACGTTCCATTTGTATGTACAACCAAAACAAAAAACAGCTGTTCAAATTGACAATATGACCGACAAGATACATCATCGTGATTCAGTGCAGTGTGAAAAAGCTATTAAATTTGTTTACAAAATGCGTAGAAAGTGGTGAACTTACCACTAAGAAGTTTTAATAATCACATTGGAGAAAGTTGGCATTTCTGCAATGTGTAAATGGTGGCGTTTTATGCGATATGTATTTGTTGAGAAGCGATTCTTTTTTTTTTTTTTATATAGAAATAAGACATATATATAGATTATAATTACAAATTATAAATTAGTTATTAATATGAGCAATAGCGACAGAAGGCCTTCAGCTCAGGGAGAGAGTTCAGGAAGGATTGGAGGAAATTAGAAAAGTGCAGGACCAGACTTGAGCGGGAATCGAACTCGCGACTCTAGGATGTCAGCTTGGCGCACTAATCATTGAGCCAGCGAACCAGGACATTGCAAAAAACAGGCAACGAATTAGCAGATGAAGCTGCCAGAAATGCTTACAAATTCCCCTTTACCATAACTAATAACTTAAGCATTTCAGATATCAATAAATACCTGACTCACTACCACATTAAAAAATACAATGATACAATATGGAATAACCTCACTTCACTACCAAAAACATTAAACCCAATAAAACAACAACAACCTAACCCACAGCTTTATAATAAACAAAACTCCACCACCAATCTGCACAAACTGCAATACAATCCTAACCATAACCCACATCATCTTAAATTGTTCCGTATTTCAACAACACAGATCCCAGTTTCTTAATTATTTATCATTTCAAGAAATCACATCTTAACATAAATAAGACAATAGCCTTAAAAACACTAATTTGTATCAAAAAATATAACTGCATAAAAAAATTTATATATGTATATATTATTTTTAAGTTAAATTTTAATGACAAAACATGTAACATGTAATTTCAATTACAAATCACTTCAATGTAAATAACTTTTGAGCTGAAGGCCTTTGTCGCTATTGCTCATACTTTTTTGTTTTTTAATTAAGTTATAATTTGTTTTTATATTAGTTCTTACTAATAATATTAACATTTAAAAAAAAAATTACAATTTAAAATTTACTTAAAATTGTTTTGTGCATGATCAGACAATTTCCTAACACTACTGCAAAGTGACCAGCATTAAAACTGAGTTCTGGCTGAGTTCAACAGACCTCAAGCAGAAAATAGGGTTCTTAATACTACAACAACTAATTTCGTTTATTTTCCCTATTATTGTTGTCATCAGAACTGTGTGTTCTGCAGAGCTCAGAATTTAACAAATTGTGGAAACGCTATAAATAAACCCATAAATTGTATAATAGGCTATTCACATTGACCTAAACTCGAGTTTTCGCTGAACTCGCACAAAACTAGAGTTCAAATCTACAACAACCACAGGGAAAATGAATGAAATTTGTCGTTGTTGTTGTAAATTTGAACTTGAGTTCTGAGCGAGTTCTCGCAGAACTCGGTAATAAGTTTTTTGGTCATGTCCACCTTTTTTTTTATGCACAAAACAATTTGAAGAAAATTTAAATTTTTTTTTTTTATATAGTAAAATAAGTATCAGGAATAAAAAAGGAAGTTACAAGAATTATTTGCATACGATGCAAATTGTCCTCAATCCTGTATTTTTCGCACAATTTCCATTTTAATTTCTCACAATTGGCCACAACGTTCTATTTGTATGTATAACCAAAACAAAAAAAACAGCTGTTCAGAACTCGCATGCTCGTAAAAGACGATTGTGAACAGCTCACTGAAACTCGCATTGTGAACGTACTTTAATAGTGGCTTTACAGTGGCTCGAATCACGAAGATTCGGTTTTGTGGTTTACAGTGGTATTTTAGAATCACGAACAGCTGTTGTTTGTTTTGATTATACATACAAATGGAACGTTGTGGCTAATTGTGATGATTAAAATGGACATTTTGTGAAAAATATATGATTGAGAACAATTTGGAGTGTATGCAAATAATCTTGCAGCTTCCTTTTTCATTACTGCTACTCATTTTATTAATATTTGAAGAAAAAATTACAATTTAAAATTTTCTTCACATTTTTTTTGTGCAATGATCAGCTGTTTTATGTGCGGCGCGCAAAAAAACGAAGAAGAAGACACGTGACAATCACAAAAAAAGACGAAATTATGAAAATGCTGCCAACCTACATGGAAGAATTTCCCAGCCCTGTTAAGACTGACCATTCAAAAAAACCGAATCTTTGCGAATCTATTTGAGATTAGAATCTCACAATCGAATCTGTCTACAACAACAACCCCTAATTTTTGTCATTTTCCCTGTTGTTGTTGTCAAATGAGACTCGAATCATTGTCGCATCTTCATAGATTCGAATCTTCGCTCACTGTAAAGCCACTATAACACAGCATCAATAGTTGACATATAATCACTGTTGCAGAAGATGTCAATATAATATAACTATTGTCTTGCGCCGTTTAGCTCTGTTGCGGCATAAACGGTGGTCTAATTCAACAACGAAAATGACGAAATTGTTTTAGAATTTTACGACCTTCTACCCTCAGTTAGTTTAGAACGGATTTTAAACTGCTGTAACGGAATGGAATGGTTTTGGCAAACGTTGCCAACGTTTTGCGCATTGTTACCAACTTTTTAGGTTATTTCTTTGGGCACCGACATTATACAGCTGATCATTGCACAAAATAATTTGAAGTAAATTTTAAATTTATTTTTAAATTTTAATAAAAGACGTAGCAGGAATGAAAAAGGAAGCTGCAAGAATTATTTGCAGTCACTGCGAAATGTTCTTTTCTTAATGATGTATTTTTCACACAATTTCCATTTTAATTTCTTACAATTAGCCACAACGTTCCATACATTCAATACAATCAAAACAAAAAACAAATGTTCTAAACTTTTCGTGTGGTTTTGGTTTTTTTTTCATTTTTATTTTATAACGTTAATCAACCAGCTAGTTTTTAAACATTTGTATCATATACTCGTATATATTAACGTGACCTTAAAATGCTTAACTTGGTACTTATTTCAAATCATTAATAGATTCTTCTTAGTGGGAGATCATTAGGGTGGAGCCTTTTTAACCTCCTCCTTATAGTTGAGCTTTGAATCAAGACAGAAGCCAATGGGTTAGGGTGAGGCTGGAGTTTTGCTAAGTGGCGGCTGCTATAAAGCTGCTTTGTCTCTTACACCGTTGATATTTTTAGATCATTGCGTAGTGTGGTGTTTCTGACAAACCACGGGGCATCCGTGATTTTTCTAAGAGCTTTGTTCAGACATGCTTGCAGTCTGGAGATGTTAGAGGTAGCCGTGGTACCCCAGATTTGAATTGCATACCGCAATATTGGTGCCATAATTTGAAGGTAGATGAGCCTTTTATTACTTAGCGAAAGTTTGTTTGAGGGCCGGAGAAGCCAGTCTAACTTCTTCAGCTTTTGGTAATATCGTGCATTGACAATTTTAATATGGGCACGCCATGTGAGCCGTTTTTCCAGGATTAACAGCAGGACAGACACCTTTTCTTAAGGTGAAAGTGCAATTACTGGACTTGGAAGAGTTGATCATTATATTCCAGCGCTTGGCCCAGGCATGAAATCTTACTAAGTACTGGTTTACTTTCTCCGCCGCTTCAACTGGTGACTCGGAGTTGATGATTATAGCCGTATCATCGGCATAAGTAGCAACAATTGCTTGATCATCATTAATTATTGTCCGATGTAAAAAGTGAGTATAGGACCAGAGCGAGAACGGTGCCTTGCGGAACGCCTGCATTAATGCGTCTGAATGATGATTTCCTATTTCTAACTGCCACAGAGAAAGAACCTTTGCTCAAGAAGCTGCAGATGAGTTGGTACTGCTTGCCAGGCAGAAGCGTTCTGAGTTTGTGAAGTAAACCATCAATCCAGACCCTATCGAAGGCCTGCTTAACATCTAAGAAAACTGCGGAGCAATATTGTTTCAACTTTAACGCAGATAGAATGTGTTGTACAACCCGATGTAGTTGTTCTGGTGTGCCGTGCTGCGATCTGAAGCCAAATTAGTGGTCAGGAATGACTTCCTGAACTCGCTTTACTGCCAACAATCTACTCAGAAATATTCTTTCAAATATTTTAGAGAACGTTGGCAGCAAACTTATCGGTCTGTATGACGTGACAAGACTCTCAGGCATTCCGGGTTTTGGGATCATGCTGATCATTGCACATTTCCATTGAGTGGGGAAATGGCAGATCCGCAGCATACAGTTGAAAATTAATGTCAGAAACAACACTGGCTTCCACGGGAGGGCTTTCACCACTTTGTTGTCAATTCGGTCGTGTCCAGGACTCTTCTTAGACTTAAGCTTCCGGATCGGATTCACAACCTCTTCTGGTGAGATGTGCTTGATAGGATTCTGATCCAAATCATTCCTCGATAGGGCCTCAGATGTTTCCCTCAACTCCTCTGGATCAGCTAAATTGAATGGTGTGAAGTCGCTCTCCACCTCATCCGCGAACATTTCATCTTTTTCTGACTCTGTGCAAAGCCATTGATTTTGAGGATCATGAATTGGGGCGTACCTATGTGGCTGATGTTTCACGCACTTGGTACCCCGCCACAGGTTATATCCCGAATTTTTGGTTGGCATTTCTGCAATGTGTAAACGGGTGGCGTTTTATGCTATTTGTGTTTGTTGAGAAGCGAAGTTTTTTTTTATTTTCGTGAGAGATGTAAAGGGCAGTGTCGAAATATTTGCTTGACATCTGTGGCTGAGTGTAAGTACTAGCAAGAGGCTCCAAAAAAGAATCAACGATAAGTGTCACCACCAGAGGACGCAAATACAATAACAATCAACTTTGATTTTCAATGTGGTCTACTCGGAGAATGACTGAAAAATTGAAAAAAATCTCTCCCTCTCGGAGTATATTTCGTTTTGTTCTTTAAAATTACAAGCGAAAAGGTCTCTTTTTGATGTTGTGTGACGTGAGTCGATGAGTGGGAGAGAGTGAGAGGAGGGGGTCCAAAATAATGCATGTAGCAAACAATTGTCGACTGCAGCGCACAAGCAGTTGCACACATAAACGCAAACAAACATGATTTTGGGAACCGCCAGTGCAACTGAAAGGCAATGTAATTGATTGTCTTTAACTTGGCGAAGTCCAGCACTATCCTTGTGTGTACACTCCAAGCAGCTCGCAGCCTCCACGTGGCGCTCCTGGGCAGTGACTAATCTGACATCCGTCAGTTGGTTAGCTGATGCGAGGGAAAAGCGGGATAAACAAGGCGGATGGGCGGCTTTCTGGTCAGCGTCTGTCCCCATGCTAGAGCGGCTGTATTAGACCTGTCTGAAAGTAAACGGCTATCCTACCAGACAGAAAAACAAATATGGAAGTTAAAGAGAGGTCGAATGTCACGGTGCAAGGTGTCGGAAACCTAGTACCGGCGGCTATGGAGGGTGATAAAGCGGCCCCCCAGTCGTCGAGATCCTATTACCGCAGTGATACAGTAGTGGACAACTTGGCTTCTGTATCATCGAGTGCTACAAGTTTAGAACATTTAGTAGTCTCCAATTAATTTAGGAGAAGCATGAAAACTCTTTCTCCCCTCGAAATGGAGCAAGCAGTGGGACATATGGCGGTACCATTGACCATGGAGGAGGAAAGTAGCGAAGAAGATCCTTTGGAAGCAAACGGACTAAGCCCTCAACCCGACTGTAACTCTTGGCATCGCAGGTGGCATCCGATGATTGCGTAACCATTCCAGGGGAGAGTATGAAAAAGGACGGCAAAACGCTCCCAATGCGCCGCATGTTGATCAATGGCTGGCGATTAAGAAAAATATAAATAAAATCGCGAAGATTGCAGGGGTCAGGAAGCATATAAAACCAGATGCTTTGGTTATCCATCGCCATGAGGAGGAAACATATGCGGATATCCTGAAAGGGATGAAAACTGATCCGAATTGCAGTAGCCTTACAGAGTCGGTACAAAGAATTCACAGAACGCAAAAGGGTTATCTTCTGCTGGAGTTAAAATCTAAAGGCGTGAATACAGAGGAGTTGAGGACGATGGTTAGCGAAACTCTAGGGCTCAGATCCCTGAGCCAAAAAATTTCGATAGAGGTCAGGAACAGTGACGAAGTTACCAAAAAGGATGAGATAAGGGACAGTATACTGAAGTGGTTCAAGGAAGCTGATGTTCAGAGTCTAGACGTTACAAGTCTGAGACGGTCGTTTGCTGGAAACCAAACTGCAACAATAATTTTGCAGACGAAGGCGGCAAATATGCTTTTCAGAGCTGGCAAAGTAAGGATTTGACACAACGGAAAGAACTGCAGTAGTAATCCAAAATGCTTCCTGTGCACAAAGAAATATCCGACGATGGCAAGGCATATGGCGGGAACCTGCCCGGTATTTAAGGAGATATTAAAAGCCATTAATTCAAATCAACCTGAATCACTGTCAAGCAGCGCAGGATCTCTTGCAGCGAACTCTGGTTGAAGAAAAGGCAGACGTAGTTATGGTAAGTGAGCCACACACGAATCGCAAGGAGTCAGTTCGGTTGGAAGATACTAAGGATGTTGCTGCAATATGGGCGTGTGATCCATACGCATTCGAGGATGGTGAACCCTTGCTGCAAATTTTTTTCGTACGAGAATCGGGGGTATTCACTTCTTCAGCTGTTAGGCACGCGCAAAGTATTACAACTTCAGAGTATGAGCACTTTCTCCACGAATTAGTGACTGAAGCCCGAGGTAAATCGCCAGTAGTAATCGCAGGAGACTTTAATGATTGGTCAAGGGAGTGGAGAAGCAGATCTACCAACGTTAGGGGCCAAGCGCTCCTGGAAGCTGTGGCAAATCTCGACATAATACTACTCAACAGGGTTTCAACGGCTACGTACAGGAAAGCGGGCATAGAATGAATTAAAGACATAGCCTTTCCAAGTAGCAGCATGCCAAAAAGCGTGAAATGGATGGTTAGCGAAGCGTATACCCATAGTGACCATCAAGACATCCTAATTGACATAAATTTGGCCTAGGTGGAAAGACTCAGTTTTTGATAAGGAAAAGTTCTTGGAAGTATTCCGAGCCCAAGAACTCGGTATACGCTCCTCCGAACAGTTCGCGGAAAGACTGGCAGACATGCTGTCCATAGTATGTGATGCCTCGATGCCTAGGAGAATCCAGGTTAGTCTAGACCAGCGTGCCACTGGTGGAATAACGACCTAGGCGAGTTGCGATCGGCCTATCTTCGGGCATGCAACGTTCGAGAAGTGGCGGAAATTTCCAACAGCGGCTGGACGAATTCAGAATTGCCAGACTTGCTTTTCAAAAGGCAGTCAAATCGAGCAAACGAATATGCCTTAAGAAGCTTTTCGAAAAATCCGACATAAATCCTTGGGGCACAGCGCACAGGTGGTCATGTCGAGAGTGAAAGGAAGTAGGGTACCACAACCCACTTTCCCAGTAATGCTTGAGAACATAGTAAAAACACTGTACCCAGCAGCGACCTCAGTGTTTGATTTAATGCCTGAGCACGAAGCGGCTATTTCTAACGTTCCTGAAGTCTTTTTGCAGGTTTTTAACCAATGCTTTCATGAAGGAGTATTTCCAAAAAGATGGCGGCATCAAAAACTGGTCCTCATACGAAAAGCTGGTAAACTACCCTCCGGTGCGACGTATCGGCCACGATATTTGCTGGATATGGTAAGCAAAGTATTAGAAAAGATTGTCTGCTGAAGACTAGAGCAAAGCGTAAGCGAGAGTGAAACTCGCTCTGAAAACCAGTTTGGCTTTCGCAGATCGCTCGAATGAGGACGCGATAAAACGTAAGGATGCCACTCAATAATATGTACAACAATCTAGAAATGCGCTTACAGGAAAAAGCGAAGGCTAGATGGCGGAATCTTAGCAACTGCAGAACAGCTAATGCCATGTGCAATGGCTATAATGGCTATTCGCTGAACATTGATAGGTCATTGCATGATAACGGTGCACGCATTCAAATTAAACTAAACTGACATTGAATGGTGCAGGTAGTGTATGGAAGATAGATATACCTTGGAGCATCTCCTATGTTTCTGCCCGGCACTTATGAGAACTCGACAAAAGTACCTAGGAGCTTCACCTAACTAACCTAACCTGACATATTTATCTGAGATTTTTTTATTTATTTATCTTTATGAATTATGAAATTACTGTCAACCTAAATATTATTACGAATGAACTTAAAATAGGAATCAAAAAATAAAAATTATAATATTTAAAATTAACCTTAAAACTAAATTTATTTAATATAATTAGACTGCAGTGTGATCAGGAATCCCGTAATGAAACCAAAAACACCCTTCGCCATATTTGCGACGGAAGAGATATGTTTGTTAGAACACAGCTTAGGATCAAACAGGATACCAAGGTCATTAAACGTAGAGACTCGCTCGAGTTGGACGTTTTCTAACATGTAAGTAAACAAATAAGGCTTACACTGATGATTCGTCATGAACTTACATTTATAGTTATTTAGATATAAATATTTAGTTAGGCACCAAGAATGTAAAGAAACAAGATCCTCTTGAAGTCTGAGATGAGGGCACCTTCATTAAATGAAAGGCACAATTTTACATCATTAACGTACCTGAGCACCCGAGATTGTGAGGAGAGAGTCAGTTCATTAATAAAGAGGTTGAAAAGAAGTGGTCTTAGATCACTACCTTGGGGACTCTTGAAGTAACGAAGACAATTTCTGAAAGAGAAAACCTAAACCAAACTATTTGAGAACGATTCTTTAAGTAGGGTTTAATCCAATTTAGATTATATCTGTGACAACAAGTCATACTAGCTTATGTCGAAAATCTATGTTTTGAGATATTGCCCTTTTTGTGTAAAGTAATTTCTGTTTGGTTTCATTTCATATATATACTATAAGTTGCTAATTATAAAAAATAAAATACATGCTAAATAAATTTTGTAAAATATTTTTTTAAAAGTACATTTGACAACCTTTCTAACAAGCATAAATTTTATTTAGTTTATCTATTCCAATAATTGTTTAAAAGAGTTTGAAAATTGGATTTGTGGAAAAATCATAGGTGCACGAATTTATAGTGGTCAGGGTAAACTATATGTAACTATGATTCTATACCATATTTTTAGAAAATTGTTTAGCCAAAATATGTGTATTGAAGCGGTTAAAAGTAATAGCGTTCAAACTCAATTCCACTCAATTTTCGACATAAGCTACTATGATTTATTGCCACAGATATGGAAAGCCCATATGAATATTTACATCATCAAATTCAGGGGTTCTAAAATTGATAATAGTGTAAACATGATAAAGTTACGAAATGCCCGAAAAAGTTAATGAACAAAAAGTCGTTTGAAAAACTAGAAATCAGTAGGATATTCCAGGGTCATCAGCTGAATGCAATTCATCAAAAATAAAACAAGGATATAATAAAAAGGACCAATCAATCTGTGCGAGCAGAGAAAAGAAAGACGCTGTTGAGGAAGAGGTGTTGTCTCTACAGAAGCATAGTACGTAAGACTGAGTGAAATTTTAAAGGAAGGGTGGTAAGAGTCTTCAGGAAAGGATGAGGGAAGGGTTTTAGACAGTGACAGTACTATCATTTGTCCCTACTAAATTCAATGACCTATGAAGGTGATTTACTACAAAATTGATTTGAAAAGAGGAGGTCGATCAGGCTATCGACGAAAACATGGTTCCGGACGGAACAATGTAACTTGAAGGTCCGAAAAAGGACAAAGAAACAGTAGGTACATTAAAATCGCCAAGTACGATCAAGATATCACCACCACGGATAAGTTTGGAAACGGACTGCTCATAAATTTATAATGAGTTTAAACGCTAAGCTCGAACCTAGAGAAATATAAGAGTACGTAACAAAAATCGCGACATGGAGAAGGACTTTTTTTGCACCGATAAGTTCAATATCAACTGACAAAACGATTTGAATAACTTCTGACCGAAGATTTGACAGCAATAAGAACACCACTACGACGCAACTGGCGATCATGTCTATAAAGTACAAAATGAGTGCCAATAACTTCATTATTGAAAAAAGTTGATGTAAGCCATGTCTTTTAGACTAATCAATAGACGTAAAAATAGCGCAAGGTTCACAGTTTTTACTGGTCACTGGTGTGTTGGGGCTCACGCGTAGAGACTGGGGATTTCCTTCGGAAGCCTTTGTAGAAATTGTGGTGACGTGGAAGAAAGGGAATCACTTACCCAATATCTATGTGAATGCCCTGCACTAACAAGAACTAGAAATAAGTTCCTGGGCAAATATATCTTAGATAACCTCTCGGACTGTTCGGTCACATGTCCGAGTGACCTTCTAAAATACCTAAACTTTACGGGATGGGTTTAGCAATACTGAATGTGTTCGTCGAGGAAGTGGTTTCAAAACGGCACTTAAGTGCTAATTGTGGCTTGTACTGGACTATACAAGTCGGGCAAGGTAACCAAGCAATCGACCAAGCCATGTCTCAGGAAAAACGGTGATATTTATGACAAAAGAAAAACTATCCCTATAGAATTTATTAAGCTTGGGCAAAAAACCTGTAAAGTTTTGATATATTATAAAGACTTGCTGAAGGCAGGAAGCTAGTTTTATGGGGCCGAAGGTAAACTAGTATGTACCGGCAGCCTTACGGTACTAGATCTATTCCGTTTCTTCTGTTTAAATTCATTAACAACCATATTTGGAGGCCAGAATTTAGAATTACACACTTCATCGAACGATTTGGGAATCACACTAATCTTAAACGTCGAAATATTCCTTGGTTGTGAAAAATTTAATTTTTGCACACTACCCTACACATTAGACTTGGAAGCAATATACCTATTAATATCGTAAATATAGATAGGAAAATTTGTTTTCGAGGGCACACCACCGACATGATACTTATGTAGTAAAACCATATTCAAAGTACCTTTATCAAAAGAGATGGCTGTTTGGACTGCAGATAAGGGTGGAATTACCTATATTACAGGGAGCACAGAAGTTGTGGTAGGATCAGGTGTAGCAGGAACAAGAAGAGATGTTTGACAAAGACTACTTGGCCTTTCAATGGTCGCTTTCAGCATAATCAATCGCTTACCTTTTTCCGAGTACTTTGTAAGCGATGACTGATTTGTCGTTTCTCAACGCTGTGCTGACTACTTGTAAAAATACAGCGTTGTGATTTTGTGCGGCTTAGAAGTCTGATGTAATTTAAATTGCGGTTTGGAAGTGTAGAATAAAAACAGCTGAATGAGACACAGGTTTTTAGATTTGCTTAATGCATATGTATATGTAAGGACAAGAAACAAGCATGGATGACAAATGTAAGTAATTCGCTTTTGTATATAAAATAAAATATTATAATAATAATAATTATAATATAAATATGATGGAGGAATCGAGTAAACTCTTTGAAAAGTATATAAATATATTGGAAAGGCGAAACGAATTATATATGTTTAATTTCTATATTTTCTTATTTTCATATTTTCTTTTTTTTATACTTTCTTTAATAAACTTTGAAATTCAAAATATAAAATGTTGTGTATGTATAAATTAGTGTTAGGCTATGTAAGTTTCTAGGAAAACAAATAAAAATAACTAATAACACTCAATTTACTTGACAATTGCATTTTCTTGACAATTATATTTTCTTTTCTTTATTTACAAACAAAAAACAGCTGATTTAAATCCGATTACCAAGTCCATTTCGTCCATTTTATGGTAATCATAATCGTCCATCAGAGCGGCTAATTCGAATAACTATGGATCGTTTTCGCACCACGTTTACTCTTAATGATAATGCGTATCACGTAAGACGCCGAACAAGTTGTAGCCGCTGTACAACAAAGCATTGAAGAAGACCCGAATCAATCAATTCGTCGCCGTTCTCAGCAAATGGAATGTGTCCATCCATTTTATGGAAGATTTTACGAAAGGATCTTGGCTTAAAAGCTTTTAAGATTCAACTTGTTCAGGAATTAAAGCCAAACGACCATTGTATGCGCCGCCAATTCGGCCAATAGGCTGAAGGATAAATGATATTAATCTTGATTTTACATACAAAAATTTGTTTGCGATGAAGCTCATTTTTGGTTGAATGGGTGCGTAAATAATCAAAATTGTCGCATTTGAAGTGCTTTTGCCGAAAAACCATTACATCCACAGAAAATTACTGTTTGGTGCGCTTTCTGCTCCGGCGGAGTCAGCACCCACCCAGCGCACACTACAATTGATTTACTCAAAGATATTTTTGATGAACGAATAATTTGACGTTATGGTCCTATTAATCGCCAATTTAGCGAGAAAAACAATAAACTATAGTTCTTGATTCTTTTTTTCCTTTAATAATTTAATATAAGGGAGAATTTAACCAAATCGCCTGTAAAAAATTAGGGGATTACAAAAACGTCAAAAGCGGTTTCCATCACACCGTGAAATGGGTTGGAATTGAGACGAAAGTGGTTTCCATCATACACCTGGTAGTGTTAATTTTGCGTGTTGCCAACTTTGTGAATTTTAAAAAAAATGGTCAAATCTGTCAATCAAGGGCATTTTCAAGGGTTTCTTTACATGGGTGAATACGAGAACAGCTGAATAGACGATTAACAAAAAAAAAAAAAAAAATCGCAAAAGTAGTAGAGGTTCAAAACTTTGAGTTGGCAACACTGCTTTATTTCACAACCGATTTAACAGCTGATAGTTGCTTTTTGTTTAGTTTGGTTTGGCATTTCATCCGATACCTTCCGGTAAGTTAAAATGGATCGCTACATGAGAGAACAACGTGTTTTCATTATTAACAACTTGATAATTAAGTTAATAATCGAGTAATTTCCCGAAGAACAGACGTGAATTGACCACCCCAAGATCGTGTGACTTAATCCCATTGGATTATTTTCTTTGGGGTTATGTAAAGTCACTTGCAAATTTGACTTCCAGAATGCATCTTGTACGCGCCAGCCGTGGCGGCTACATGGCAAAATCATATTTAAGCATTAATGTCATAAAATTTTCTATCCAATAAAGCCAGATATTAATTTTTTTTTTATTTTAATTTAAAGTTGTGTAATTACAAAAAAATACCCCTTACATACATACGAGGTTTGTTCAAAAAGTATCGCGATTTTTGTGTTTTTTGAAAAATTATTTATTTATTCATGAATATCTATTTTGTCCCCTTCAAAGTAATGCCCACCAGATATTATACACTTCTGCCAACGTTTTTTCCAATCCTCGAAGCACTTCATAAAATCATTTTTTTTTTATCTCATCAATCGTAGCGTATCGTCGTCCTTTCATGGGCCTCTTCAGTTTCGGGAACAAGAAAAGTCACAGGGCCAGATCTGGGGAATACGGTTATAAGTGTGTTGGTTTTGGTCAAAAATTCGCGCACAAGCAACGTTGTGTGAGTAGAGGCGTTATCATGGTGCAAAAGCCAATTAATGTTCTTCCACAAATCCGGGCGTTTCAGGCGGATTGCTTCGCGGAAATTGCGCATAACTTGCCTTATTGACCGTTCTACCCTGTGGCAAGAACCCTTGATGCACCATGGCTCCTGCTATCGAAGAAAACTGTAAGCAAATCCTTCACATTCGACCTAACTCGCCACACTTTTTTCGGCCTTGGCTCTTGCGGCAGCTTCCATTGGGATGATAGGGCTTTGGTTTCCACGTCATAACCATAAACCCATGATTCGTCACCAGTTAAGACCCTCTGGAACAAATTTGGGTCGTTGCGGACAGAGTCGAACAGCTCGTTAGCAATGTTTATGCGATGCTGTTTGTGGTCGAAACTGAGCATTTTTGGTACGAATTTCGCGGCGACCCGTCTAATGCCCAAATCATTAGTTAAAATCGAATGCCACGAATACAGATTCTTTGATCCATTTTTTGGAATAGGCGAAAATCGAAGACGAGCCAAAACACGTGCAAGCAAAACAGCTGTCAAAAATTAACTAAATATTCAAAATGGCCGACCTTGTCAGCATAAGTGAGAGACATGAGTACCAACATAAAGGTGGAGATACACAAACGACTTCAACGATAAGCTGCATTGTCGACAAACGCAGCATGCAGCGTCAAACTACACAAACGACGTCGAGGTACACAAACGACTTCAAACATATTGACTTCAGTAAACAAAAAACAGCTGTGAATTTGAAAATTTAAGAAAGTAATTATTGAAAAAAAACTATTTAAAGTTGAATTATTCGTATTTTTATTATCATGTAATAAATTGAATTGGAATAACTTTTTAAATAGATAGGAAAGTCTGCCAACAAATTTAACATAAATACTACAAAGAAATTGCCATTTACCAAAAAAGTTTTTTGACATTCACCACGTGATTAAGCAGTTTTTTGGTTCAAAAATAGCTGTTTTCTGGTTCACAAACCAGTTCTTTTTCCATTCACTAATACTGTTTTTAATACCCATTGAAATTGTTCGACTTTTTGAGTTGCTGCGTTCGCGAGCAAGCTATGTAACTCGGTCCATACGATTTCATAAATTTTTTTTTTTGGCGCACGAACGGAGCAAAAGCTGGTTTGCAAGAAAACGTCGTTTGTGTATCTCCACCTTAACACCACAAGAAAAATCGCGATACTTTTTGAACAAACCTCGTAGAGATAAACATAGTTTCATTTTTAGTGTTCCGTACCTATAGGGAGCTAACGGGACCCTATTACTAAGCTTACAATGTCCGTCCGTCCGTCTCCTGCTCTATCTCAAGAACCGTACAAGGTAGAGAGTTGAAATTTTCACAGAGTGTGTAATTGTGTGGGTAGAACGACAAATACTAAAAAATACACATTTCTAGAAGCATTGTTAATTTAACCTTTTGTTTAACATTTTTTGTTTTTTTTTTTTTGTAGTATACTTTTAATCTGTAATGGTAGTATACTTTTAGGCTGATAAATATACATTATTTAATATTTTAAGCAAAAAATCTTGTACGATGGTACGGAACCCTCCGTGTGCGAGTCCGACTCACACTTGGCTGATTTTTTACATACATATGTAGAAGATAGAATTAAGAAAATGGCATAGAGATCCTCATGATAATGATATAATGTTGGTAAATAGATGATTAAAGGCAGATTTTGGTCAGAGCTTGGCTTGCACGTTGACAAAACAAAATTCGAACGACAGTAACACAGCGAACAGAGCCTTTGCCAATATTGAAACATTGTCGTCAATATTAAATTTAGATGCCGATGTTCTTCATAAATTTTAGACAATTTTGATATCTATTTCCAGCGAGATTACCATTAACACAGAAAAGTTTCAATGTTTTTGTGAGATAACAGGGTTCTTGTATAGTTTTTCTAATAAGAACATGACTTTGGATCCAGGTTTGTATGGGGGGTACGATGGTCTTTAAATTTTCATGGTTGATGGATATGAGTCGGAGACCTATAGTTTCCAAATTTCAAAATGGGAGTATATAAAAGGAAAAAAATCTAATAAGAACTTTAATTTGGATCCATGTCTGTATGGGGGTACCCCCCTAACGGTCCAATTTGACTAATTCCGGCAAATGTACTGCGTATGGTGAATTTCAGCTCTATAGCTCAAAAACTGAGGGACTAGTTTGCATAAATACAGACAGACAGACGCCTCGTCGCGCTGATCAAGAATATATTTTATGGGGTCTCCGATGTTTTCTTTTGTGTGTTACAAACTTCATGGCGAACTTATCATACTTTTCATTGCGTGAAGAGTACAAAGGATCCCATTGCGTTTATGGACGTTCCCCCTTTTACAATTTATTGTAATAGGGACAATATAGACAATTTTGATACGGATGGATCCGATATTGAGAATGCATACTCTTTTTAATTTAGATGTTGAATTGAAAATATACAAACATAGTTGCGTTAAAAGATTAGCTTGACTGCCACATAACGTCACCATTGCGTTAAATTTGAGTGTGACTTTTCTTGATATTATCTATAGTAGTTATTTGAATATTTTGGGCAATAAAGAATTGTTATTTCAATTAAATTGGTAAAATATTTCTCGTTTTGGTCAGACTTGCCGAGTCATAATAAATTCACAATGTTAGCAGCCCTGACTTTGCGAAGGTTTGCCAAGTTTGTCACACAATTTAGTCTCGCAGATTTCGCAAACCTATCGCATAAATCTATAGGGGTCTTCACGCAACATGGCAGAATGACAAATTCGCAAATACAGTGGCAGTTGCTCCATACGGTTTGCGAAATCTGCGAGACTAAATTGTGTGACAAACTTGGCAAACCTTCGCAAAGTCAGGGCTGCTAACATTGTGAATTTATTATGACTCGGCAAGTCTGACCAAAACGAGAAATGTTTTACCAATTTAATTGAAATAACAATTCTTTATCGCCCAAAATATTCAAATAACTACTATAGATAATATTAATATATACTTATATGTATATACAGAGTTAAGTTATTATTTAATACTAACTTTAATACTGACATATTAAATGTAAGACAGATATATAGATAGAAAACTAACATGTTAAAAATCTTAAGACAAAAATTAAGAATAAAACTTAAAAAACTACAGACTGATACTAAGTTAAGCTAAAACCAGTTTAGTTATATTAGTACTAGTCGGTTGCATAGGTACAAAATTTATTTATTTATTTTAAAAACATGCATTTAAGACAGTGGTCTTAAGCGTAGTTACGAAGGTTATGAAGATGTATTTGGGGAGAAAAATTATTATTGAAATTATTGATTTAATCAATTATTTTGTAAACTCCGGCTGTATTATGCAGACTAATAGTATATTCAGACAGTAGCTACATCACGTTTTTAACTGAAACTGCGATAAGTGTTCAGACAGACTTTGCGCAGTTTAGAACATCTGTTTTTTTGTTTTGGTTGTACATACATATGGAACGTTGTGACTAATTGTGAGAAATTAAAATTGAAATTGTGTGAAAAATACATCATTAAAAACAATTCGCAGTGTATGCAAATAATTCTTGCAGCTTCCGTTTTCATTCCTGCAACTGATAATATTAAAATTTAAATTACAATTGAAAATGTACTTCAAATTGTTTTGTTTCATTTCGGTGCCCAACAAAATAATTTTAAAAGTTGGTAACAATACGCAATACGTTGGCAACGCAGGCTGACCATTCCGTTACAGCAGTTTAAAATCCGTTCTAAACTAACTGAGGATAAAAGGTCGTAAAATTCTACGACAATTTAGTCATTTTCGTTGTTGAATTAACCACCGTCAATGCCGCATCAGAGCTAGACGCTCAAATTCTCTGTCTAAAGACAGCATAACAGTAAAATTATAAAAGTCTAGATTATAGATAATATGTGAAATCGCACAATCTCCCCAGACTACCGATCCGTAAAGCATGATTGGCGTAAAGATAGACTTAAATATATTTAGTTTATTTTGAATGGACAACGAACACAAGACTGAATAACATTATTATTTATGATAAGATTGCTGGATGGTAGGAGAAAAGCCTTGCGTTTCCTGGTAAAGTAGATGGAATTGGTTTTGCTTGGGTATGTTGAATTTTCCATTTGTGATAGTAGGGGACTAAACTGTCAAGAGCATTTTGTAGATTGTTCTTAATGTGAATAAAGTCTTTATTACAGCTGTAAACGGCAGTATCATCAGCAAACATTGAAATTATGCAGTTTTTGAGATACGAAATATCACAAGTGTAGATGCTATTAAGAATAGGGCTAAGAACTGAGCCCTATGGGACACCTGCTCTTATGGGTGAAGGGTTTGATGGTGACCCATTTATAACCGTGTAAAAAATCTGTCTTCAATGAATTTTTGTATTATTTTTACAAGTTATGTTGCCGTGTTGATGACTAAGGATTAGTTCGTTATGCCATACGGTGTCGAATGCTGCTTGTATGTCCAGCGTTATCAAACCTGCGGATCTTTTGTTATTAAGGATGTGCTTCACAAATTGCTTGAGTTTAAGAAGTGGGTGTATACTGCTTAGCTTAGCTGAGCTCTGAATCCTAATTATTCGGCTTGAAGGATGCGGTGCATTGCTAAGTGAATGTTGAGCCTTTCTTTAAGAAATGTTTCGAACAGTTTCGAAAAGCAATTAGTAAGATTATTCGGCGATATCGGGTGAATTTGGTGGACTTTCAGGCTTGTGGATAACAATAACTTTTGCAACCTTCCAACTGTGAGGAAAGTACCATATTTTAAGGCATGTATTGTACAATAGCGCTAGATAGGCCACCGCATTTTTTAGTAAGTTTTTGACACATATGTTTTGAAAGCTATCAAAACCAGGAGCTTTTTTAGTTTTAAGAGTATGAATTATATTTTGTATTTCAGAACAAGTAATTTCAGAGAAGCTTGTATCCGTGACAATTGAAGCTTCAAAAACGCGCAAGGAGTCGCTAACAGTGTTTATGGTTGTAGACTGAGAGAGACTGAGTTTACGTTTTTTTTCAAAAAATTCTATGTAAAAGATTTGCTTTTTGCTCACTGGTGGCGTATAATTTGTCCTTATAAAAGAAACTGGGAAAATGTTGAGTTTTGGTTTTGATTATTTTCGTTATTTTCCAAAAAGTTTTGTAGTGTTTTTCTAATTTTTGCAGTTTGTTATTCCAATTGTTGTTGTTAAACTGAAACAATTAAAATTTTATTTGAAGATTTAAATGTTCAAGACGAGCTTTAAAGCTGGGCATGCTAGTTCTCTGCCACTGCCTTTGTGCAATATTTGAAATTCAGGTAGGTTTTATTCTCGAGTGATAAATTGGCAGAGATGCTAACTAGAACTGGAAGAAGATCAGTTGAAAGATCATTGCGAGTCAAAGGCGTGGTTAACATATTTGGAGAGTTAGATACAAATAGGTCAAGTGTAAGGTTTAGCTTTATGGTAAGAAGGTATATATGTGGGATCATTTGGATATAGAATAGTGAAATTATAGAGAACAGATAAGTCGTATAAATGTTGCCCCAGAAATTAGCACTAGCGCAGTTCCAATGGCGATTTCTGAAGTTTATGTCGCCACCTAGTAGATAACGACCAGAAAATCGTGAGAGTTTGAGGAGGTCTGATTTGAACATCGTTTTTTAAAATCAGTATTGTTATCAATTTCAACAAAGTTTTCTATCAAATGAGTATCTACGATCGGTAATTGTTTGTGTTTCAGCTTATTTCTTATAATAATAGACAACACATAAGTCCCACCAGGTGCTTCAAGTGCCTGGAGTATGGTCACATTGCAAGAGGATGCAAGAACAGTGCTGACCGCTCAAAATTATGCCTCAGATGCGGTGTTGAGGGATATATCGCAAAAAAATGTCAGGAGAAGCACATGTGTGTTCTTTACCCCGAAGGTAATAATGCACATGCTTCCGGGAGTTACAAGGAACTAAAAGCTAAGCGTGGTACATAAACGACGTTATCATGCAAATCGACGTTTGGTGCTTTGCAGCGAAACACAAAAGTTGAAATCGTATGAAAGCGTATGAAGGGAACTACATAGCTACGTCGCGAAAGCTAGATCGTCGACAGTTGATAAACTTCGACTTCGACTTCAACAGAAAACTGTATTGGTAAATGGGAAAAGAACTGGTTTGTGAACCAGAAAACAGCTGTTTGTGAACCAAAAGAACTGTTTGATCGCGTGGTGAATGACAAAAAACTGATTTGGTAAATGACAATTTCTTTTCAGTATTTATGTTAAATTTGATGGCAGACTTTCCTTATCCCAATTCAATTACATGGTAACAAAAATACATACTTCCCTTTTTAATAATTCAACTTTCAATGAGTTTTTCTTCAAAAATTACTTTCTCTAATTTTCAAATTCACAACTGTTTTTTGTTTACTAAAGTCAATAACGCTCAAGTCGTCAAACGCGCATTGCAGCTTATCGTTGAAGTCGTTTATGTACTTCCAGCTTAAGTGTCTCCAGCTTAACCTAAATCGGTGCAGTGAGACGCAGGACTTACTCTCCCAAACAGCGGTAGACATGGAGGCTGACGTACTACTTGTTAGTGAGTTCTATAAGACGAAGGAAGACTCAAACGAATGGACGCAGGATGCCAGTGGGAAAACAGCTATCTGGCTACAAGGCACTTTGGGCAGGGGTAGATCCCCTCTCATAATTTCCGGAGACTTCAACGCATAGGCGTGGGCGGGCTATGATGGAAGCATTAGATTCCCTATAGGAATAACTCAGTCACGTTTAAGGTAGAGGGAGAAGTAGTTCGGCAATAGACCTTATCACAATGTTCACTATGTGGAGATCGAGATTGAGGAAACGGGCCCTGGGTGTCGCCTGCAAAACTTGGAAGTTGGATTAGAAATCATTAGACTTGTTTATCTCTGAGCTTGAAGTAGCGACTGGTAATGCGAGTCAGCAATCCCGCCAGCTTATGAAGGACCTCTCAAGGATTTGCGATGGCTCTATGCCAAGAAAAACGAGAAACAATGGCAAGAAATTCAACTTCTGGTGGCCTGATGAAATTGCGGTAGCATCAACTACGGATAAAATTCCAGCGGAGCAGAAGGAGGAATCCTGCCTCTAAAGACACACTTCTCTGCGAAGAATTTAGGCAAAAGAAGTCCCTACTCAGCAAGGAGATCTGCAGGAGCGAGCATAATGCCTTTTGCAGACTGATAGGTAGAGCCTGTAAAAATTGTTAAATAAAATGGGCAAAAATTGTTGCGAAATTGTTAGAAAAACACCCAAAAATTGTTATTATATTAATTCTCATTTTTTATAGTAAAAAACAGTAAACTAACTCCAAATGAGCAGCGAACTAAATCCTGCTCTCCTTCTTTGTTCCAAGTGGACAAAAGTCTAAATCTAAAGTCTGATCTTTAAGTCGCCAGAGTTGTGGAGTGTGCAATGCATTACACCAGAGCCGATTCAGAGCAACACTACAGAAAGCTCATCCGTTGTTTTGAAAGAAACGGTAAACACGATAAATAAAATAAATTCACCAAGTAGTGCAAGCAAGAAGCGCTAAAACAGCAACAGTAGCACTTGGTAAAAATCAACTACTACATAACGGGAAACAAAAAAAAAAAAAACCTGCAGTGCAGACAGGCAGTGATCGTAGCGAGACAAAACCCAAGTCTCCGAAATCTCCGCCGAAATATATTCGTGAGCAATGCTCGAACAAGTTCGAAGATAGCATTGCGAAAGTAATCGGCAACAACAGTTTCCACATTGTCCCTTTAACCAAGGGCAATATCAAAGAAACAAAAGTGCAGATCTACTCGGAATCAAATTACCAAGCTACAACTAAATTCTTAAATGAATCCACAGTTGACTGTAAAGACATAAAAAGGAAGACAAAGGTTTCGAAGTCAAAGTGGGTATCAATATAATCAACAAAAATAAAATATCACAGCCTTTGTTTAAAGTTGAATTGGCACCAATCTCGCAGCGTCCACGCAAAATAAAAGTGCACTTCATATATAATCTCCAATACCTACTTCATCGTATGGTGACAGTAGAGGTCCCTGAAAGGCTAGCAAATCCTGTGCAATGCACAACTGCCAGGAATTCGGTCATACCAAGACTTACTGTACCCAACACTCAGTTTGTGTTGCATATGGAGACTTACACGAAACAGCAAACTGCACACTCAACTGTTCAGGTAATCACACTGCTTACTACAGAGGCTGTCCCGTGTATAAGAAATTAAAAAGCCGTTTGCAACAACGAAGAGGTAAAAGAAATGTGTAAAATCATTGCGTGATCATAGTGATCCATTTTTAATGACAGACAATAGTTTTGTGAAAAATTATCGATTTTCAAAAATATTGTCCCATCAATTGCATACATTTGCATATACATATGAGATAAAATCAGGCTTGTCAACTTGCGGGAAAAAATCAAACTCAGAAAAATTTTTTAAATAATCAGAATTACTAGTAGAACCCCTAAAAAACACCTGTTTTCAGTTTTGCATAAGATTTTTTTTTTATAAAATACATATTTAATATTTCCAACATATTTTAATTTTCTTCTAAGTTGGCAAACCTGCAAAAACTGAATAAAATAAAAAAACATTTTAAAAAAAATTTTTTTTTCCAATTCCAAGGAGGTTACTTTTCACCCCACCTAGTAACTTGTATCACGGGATATAAGTATCTTTGGAAGAAATATGAAATATTTTAATCGTTGTTTACTAATTCCAGGTCACTGATTCCAAATCAGTCATCAGTTTTTTTGTTTCAGCTCTAGTTTTTGAGATACAGCTGCTTCCTTCGTTCTCACCTTCATATGGAGTTTGTTTACATTATCTACTCTGTCGCTCACTTCTTAATCTTTTTGCAAATCTGACACAGTTCCTCACTGGGCATGGATGTTTCCGAGAGTATCTGCATAAATTCAAGCATGCAGATGACCTATATTGCCTGTTATGAACAAACCAGCGATAAAATGCTCGTCATGTTCTCATGGATTTTTCCCGGTTTGTACACCTCAGAGGTAGGCTGAGTAGGTGGAAACCTTACACCAAACGGCGTGAATTATTTTGTAATCCCTTTTCCATTTGGTCTTTAAAAACCAGATTTTTTTGCAGAAACTGATAAAGCATGTGTAAGAAGGTCAGTGTTGTTCTCTTTCGAATTCGATTAAAATTTTTTTCTTCAAGCTAGATTTTTCATCCTTGTATGTTAAATGCGACCGCCCAATTTTATATATTATTAATATTATTCTTTTTGAATTTTATCTTTGTCAATATGAATTGCGATATGTTGTGATAGATGTTTTTCATGTAACAATTCAAATCGGTCCATATGTCTATTGCATTTTTTAAGGCCTTTTTTGATATAACATTCAAACTAACGAATTTCGATTTTTATGTCAGATATGTTTTTAAGTTGACGTTTCCCTCAAGCCCAGTCCAATAGAGCACTATTGTTCCGTCTATTTTCCTTCCAAACCTCAATCATTTCTCTACGGTGAAACCTGACCTTGACTGCAATAAATCACTTTTCTTTAAAATGCCGCAAAAGTTATTACATAACACTATCTTATAGCCAACATATTGAATTTATTCAGTATTTATTTATGTATTCTTTACACATTAACTGCAGTTGATTTTATTATATATTTATTCTGAACTGCCCAAACACCCTGGTATGGTTTTAAGGACTGTTGGAAACCCTCAACATCTTCAACGCAGTATCTATCATTCCCCAGAAACTTAGATATCTTGTATGGACCTTTAAACTTCGGTATTAGCTTATTCGAAACACCAACAGTCGAGTCAAAATTTTCATCACTTAGTCATCTATTTTGTAGACATTCGGCTTTTTCCGTATTGAATCGAAATAAGCTTTGTTATAATTTGGAACTTGTGTCTGAATTTTCTTGGCTTTATTTCGTACATCATCTATATTTCTGACACTACACTGCTTTGCTTTTTTGTCCGACTCCAAACAACATAACGCTAGGCAAACACGTATTGCTCAGATCGGGTTGAGATGGCAGAGAAAATAGAAAAATAACACACAGCAGTTACTGCCACAAGGTTATCTCTGCAGCGCCATCTAGTGTCGAGTTACAACAAAGTGGATAGCATAAAATCCTTCTTCATGAATAAATTGATATACAATAGTATGTACCAACTTTCATGGTGGTCATGGTTTATCGATCTCATAATTTTTTGCGGAAATCCAATTTTCTCTATAAATAAGCTTACACTGAACTGATAACACTATATTTTTTAAGTGACTAAATGTCTTTCTTTACGAACTAAAAATGAGACGTACAATAAATTAACAATGGCTTAAAAAAAAAAAAAAAATTACAATTTAAAATTTACTTCAAATAGTCTCGTGTAATGAAAAGCTGTTTCATGTTGGAGCGCAATGGAAAAGGAAAAAGACAGTCGAAAAATATAGAAAAAGACTAACTTTGGCTATGCCGAAGTTGTAATACTCTTCACGCCCCAGCTAGTGGTCCGAGGGCCTTGAAATTTATAAGGTTGGTGGATATGGGTCAGAAACTTATAGTGTCCAAATTTTAAGTCGATAGTACAAATAAGTTTTTCTAATAAGAACTTTCATTTGGATTGTATGGGGGTACCCCCTAGTGGTCCGATTCGGCTGATTCCGACAAATGTAATGTGTATGGAAAAAGAAAAATTTCAGCTCTCTAGCTCAAAAACTGAGGGACTAGTTTACATATATACAGACATGGCTAGATCGATTCGTCTCGTCGCGCTGATCAAGAATATATATACTTTATGGGGTCTCCGATGTCTCCTTCTGAGTGTAACAAACTTTATGACAAGCCGAATGTCTACAATAATACAATTCACTGCATAACCAAAAAAAAAAAGGCAGAAATTGCCCAACATTAACGCAATTGACCATCCTCAATGCTGCATAAAAATCTTGATCCGATTTTGATTTGCATTCCATTCTACAACAACCCCTGAATGACGCCATTTTTCCTTGTGGTTGTTGTTGATTTTGATACGCTTCAGCGTTGCATCACCATTAATGTGAATCATGCCCCAGTGTGAAATGGCTATAACTTATGAATTGATTTGAATCTGGTGATTTAGTTTTGAAACAGCATATTGAAAATGTTAAGAAAAATGCAATATATACCTCCCTACCGACTGATTCAAAACAGAATTATTGGCTTGTGCGGCTTGGTCATCAAAAGTGAAATCATGCAGGCCGCAAAAGAAGGCTTGTTCTTCCAGTGTAATGGAAGATGAGTCGTGAGGAATTGAACAAGAATATAGGAATACGTCTTATGATGGAGATACAAAAAAAAAAAAAAAAAACGAGAAGAATTTTCCGGATTCGTAGAATTGACACCGAAAGATGCCAAAACTATAGCGTCGGAAATTGGTAGGTTTTTAGAAAACGAAGAACTTGAACTTGACAGGTGTGTTGAATAAATAAACTTAAGGTTTCGCCAAATTCGTAGCGTCATTTCTGTGTTGTAGTCATCAATGAAATAAACAAATATAGTTTTTTGTGAATATGGAGTAATTTTGATGCGATCAATACCTTCCTAGCAAAGAAAAAAACCCAAAAGCAATCAAAGAGGATTTGAATGAAGTTTTTGGCACATCTGCATAACCATTTCCTACCATTTGTTTTGGGTAAACCAATTAAAACGTAGTCGCAGCAGGACATAGTATGAACCATTTTCAGGTGGTCCTAAAAGCGGTCTCACTGAATAAATTATTGAAAAATCTAATTGAAGCGAAGAAGGAAAACAGTAACTGCCGCACTACATTTACAACGAAAGTTGGTGCTCCTTCATCATAGATGTACGGCACACTAATTGCTCTATCATTCTAATGTATTAAAAACAATAATGGACGTAAGGAAGTTAAATGATCATTTTTAGGGTTCTGTACCCATAGGGAGCTAACGGGACCCTATTACTAAGCTTACGCCATCCGTCCGACTCCTGCTATATCTCATGAACCGTAATAGGTAGAGAGTTGAAATTTTCACAGAGTGTGTAATTCACTTGTGTGTAGAGCGACAAATACTAAAAATACACATTTTTAGAAGCATTATTCTTTATTTTTTGTAATATGCTTTTAGGCTGTTAATTGTAGTATACTTTTAGGCTGTTAAATATGCATATAATTTAAAATTTTGAGCAAAAAATCTTGTACGATGGTACGGAATCCTCCGCGAGCGAGTTCGACTCACACTTGGCTGATTTTTATTTATTTATTTTTTGTTGAGAAACTCATCAGACTTTCCTCGTGTATACAAAGATTTGGGGGGAATGATAATGCTTCGCTTTTATTTTTTTCATATCAGCTCAAAAAATAAATATTCTTCGTGACAGAAGAGTTTCTTACGTTGATATGGTTTATCATTCCTCGCCACTGGCAACTGTCAACTACATATTTTATACTGACATAAAATACTTTTAACATTTTTATATTTGGAATGAAATCTTAAGAACTACTTAATTAGAATTGACTTAATGTATAGAAATATATGAAAACGATTTTTGTAGTGGTTCACAAGTAAAGTTATTTGGCACGACTGCAGTAGTCCGCATTTGACGAAAAGTCTGAGGAGATGTAGGGTTCGATAGACCTGACTCGTGAATTGGTGAGAGTGTGGGCGAATGTGGTCGTAGTAACTGTTTTCGTCGCTGCCGTTTGTACGCGTTATTTATTGCAGGGAAACGTCGCTGAAAGTAAGTTGTCGTTGCACCACTTATCCCGTTTGATGAATTCAAGTCGAGTTCCAATGTTTCAGATGGTTCCACCAAATTAGTTGAAATGGAAATCTTACGGCGGGTTGGTGGAGGCAATGCTGGTGGCAAAGTGTTCATATTAGAAGTTGCGTACACCATATTAATGTCATCCCGTATAACTGACGTTGGTGTAAGTAATACATTGCAGTCAAGGTTTTTTATATTGCTTGTTTCGGATTCTGTAATCATTAAACTTGGCTGCTCGCAGAAATTTGATTTTTTTTGCTGTTGACATCCAAAGGCATGAATCTCCAAGTGTAATGGCCGTATTTGATTTTGCTTTATATGATCAGTAAAGGCAAAGCTTGCAATATTGTGAGGATAGCGGCAACGAGGCAGCTTAAACCGATTTCTCATACGCATCTTGTGCCTAAATTTAGTCGCCAACCAATTGCGAGAACGACAAGTATGCGGTTGCTGGTTTGAAACGCTTCCACCGCTGGCGATATCTTCAGTAGCATAATTTATCATGTCAATTGAAAATACTGGGAGCTTATTATCATTTCCATAAGTATTTTCATCACTAGTCTCCTCAATAATTTCATTTGGCACGTGTGGTCTGTCTGACAGACTTGAGCAACAATTCCATTTTTGCACCCAGCATTGATGTTTCGGAAAAGATTTCATGCCACAGTGCTGATAAAAAGCTGTGTACATTTTTGTATCCGATGATATTGGGGACGTACCATTTATTTGAGTTTGGTTGTTCAATGACGTTAAAGTTTGGCCAGACAATTTTTCTGTAGAATTATGCCTTGAGTTGCGAATGTTAAAACTGCAGAAATTACTTTCTTCTGTGTACTTTAAAGACGATTTTTCACTGTTTGTGTTTAGTACAGTCGATGCAGTCAATTCAGAGTCGATATTTATTGAATCTGCTGTCGTATTTATAGCACTTAGGCGTCGGAGTGCTGATATAACGGAATGACTGGAACAACAATGAAACGTTTGAGGCAAATCAACTTCGCTGATATTTAAACTGTTATCATTCAACTGTGTAATCCGAGGCAATTCTACTTCATTTGAGTTTTGCTCCTGTAGCAGAGAACATATATAATAAGTATTTGTCGATCTTTGCTGATGGTGGTTTAGTGAGTTGGTGCAACAATGCATATTTAGCTCAGATTGCTTTGGCTCCGCTTGAAATCTTTCACATTGTGAATAATGTTGATCGTTTAGGTTTAAAGCATTGGGATGAAGCGTGCCAGAACAACAATAAATTTGGACATATTCTTTGTTGTTTCTCTTGGACGGATTCGATAAGTGGACAGTATTATTTTTTGGCAACCTTGTTGAATTGTTAGAGTTTGATTTTTGAAAACTAATATTGAATTTTTCAGATTTACATTCCTCTGATTTCCGATGGTTGCGTATATACTCATACGTCGTAAGACCCAAGTACGAAATGTATATGTGAAAAAAGCATAGATGTAACAACAGACCTGCTACGATAGCGCCAACCAATCCAATTATACCAAAAAATACGAGGAAAATTGTATCGTTTATACTGGCCCCGTTGAGAATCTCTAAAGTACCAACTACCACTGGTTTAATGCTCGTTGGCGTATCGGCATTTATTGCAAAACTACCCAAAATTGTATCGTTATTTAGTAATAAGGTGTCATTATTATCTATAAATGTGGTATTCTTGACATCTATTAGTAAGAACGAGTCATTTCTTGCGTTTACTGCAACATCTACAAAACTACTTTCCATAAATACACTTTCACTTTTATTAATAGCCAAATTGAAGTTTAGACCAGTTTTAGGAACGGTGTATTCTGGTCTGCTACTGCACCAATAGCAATTTAGTAATGTTGGCTGAACATAAAAAAGCACTATCTGTGCGATTGTTATTGCCACTATTATAATTGTGGCGATAACCGCACTAATTACACACATTAGAAATGCCACATAATTACGTGCACCAACACAATGATTTAGCCACTTGCAGTGATGATCAAACTTGCCTACACACTTATTACAAACCGAACAGTGCTTTGTACGCTGCGAGGATGTTTTTATGTTGCACAGATGACACCGACCATTCTCAATGACATGCGTGTGTTTAGTGCGATCGAATTCTGGTACAATGCGATCGTTACGATGGATACGACATAGCTCCTTATCTGCTGGGTCTATTAACAGAGCTGTCAAATGTGAAATAATATGTACAATATACAATCCAGTTGTGAGACCATAAAGTGGACCTTGTATCTGAATAGTAAACGATGGTATAAGCAATGAGTAGGTGACTAAGGTAAAGAGTATTAACATTAACCAGCCAAACAATTGTAGCGGGTGCAATGGAAATTGCAGACCATGTAAACGCCTGCCCTTGCGATGGTGGACGTCTGTGATATTTTCCTGAAATGAGAGCCACTTTGTTATATTGCAGATTGAGCAGAATTTACGTTTCGCCGCTGACGCTGTAGATGAGGGCGTTAAAGTAGAAAAAGATAAATATTTTGCTAAGCCCTGATGTTGAAGAACCTGCTGATGTTTCATCGAGTTCCCAGTGAACTCTACCGTTTTTTTATTATCTTGCCTTTTTAACTGATTTTCATCAATTTCGATGATATTGCGCGATTTAGTTACTTCGGCAGTGTTTATGGCTAATATGCCATCGGCACTAACGTTATCCTTTTCGTCAATTGACAACTTAATTGACTCTTTAGTATCTGCTTCTTTATCCAAATTATTAAATTTTTTGCTGTTCATCTTTAAATTTCAATTGTGTTTTATTATTATTATTGTTATTATTTTTTGGTTTAGCAGTAATAAATCAGTTGACCCATGTAAGTGGCTTTTGGTGACTCGATGATTAAGGGATGAATAAAGTATTGCAGTTCCAAACATTCCCAAGAACTCGCTCAATAGTCTATTTATATAATTTTAACATTTTTCCTACAAATATGAATCATTCTGAAATACTTTATTTGCAATGTCGTCAAATGGTTTACGTAATTGCAACACTCGTTTTCGTTTAATGGCTTTTTATTACGAACATGTTTACTTTTTGTTCATTTCTTCATATTTAGAACAAACGTTGTGAGAGGTTGGTACCACTTTTACACAAAAGTAATTTCGTTTTAAACTTTATGTAATACACTCTTAGAGGTTGTAATGATTTATACATCAGAAGTACTGCATACCAGAGCAAATGAAAACTTAAGTTCTGCAGAATTAGCTCTGTTTATACTTTTTATAAAATAAGTAGTCGCCTCCTTTACTCCAAAAACTATTAGTATTGTAGCTGAATAAACGCAGAAATATATCTTTTAATTCAGAATGGCGGAATGAACAGAATGTTCCACGTTCGTTAATGTTTCAAATTTCACTCATTAAAAAAAAAAAAATACAAAAACAAAATTGAGTAGTGGTTAAAAACAGGGTTGCCAGAGTTTTTAGGGTTAAAACAAATTTAGTGAAGAGATGCTAAATTTAGAATATTTATAACAGAGGCTATCAATTTCTACGGACTGGTCAATTCGGACAATGGAGTTTAAATGAGTTTAATTTTTCGGGATTCCAACAAAAATTTCCAATAAATTGTCCTTTGTTCGAGTTGGCCAGTTTATATAAATTGATTGTCTTTGTTTATAGTAGACCCTTCACATTTCCGAAATGAATTATTTTATAGTCGTATATGAAAATATTTTCTGCTGTAAACGTCAAAATACTCTGCGCATATTCACAGAAAGATGGTCATGATAATATCGATCCCCCTTGCGACCCAAATCATTCCAACATATGTGCACTCACGCATATGCACCGTTTTATACATTACTAATATCATAATAATATGGTGGTCACACTGAATTATTTACTTATTTATTGTAAAATAGAAAACTTAATTCTAAAATGTAATATAAAAACTGAGCTAGACACACTGAATATTCTTTTGTAGTTTTTAAAAAACAAAATAATTTTATTTTTAGCAATGCTGTTTGTTAGCACAATACTATGTGGCAAAAATGTGCTTAAATTTGGGTGGTAAACATCACGGATAGACGGTATGTTTTTTTACAAGCGCTATACAATTTATTTCCATTTGTACTATTGAGCAATTTTATTCACTCAACTCAACAATTTTGAAGAGTAAATAAAAAGGTTTGATGTCAATTCGCTTCATATCGCAATACTTTGTTTATGATGGCTGGTTGCACTGTTTTCATGTATGGTAAGGAGCCATATACGTACCTTGTCACCCTCTTTTGAATTGATGACACATAAAAATGAATATAATTTTTGCAGTTAGTACGATATTTGATTATTGTTATTCAATTTTTAAATATGTATAGTCAAAATATCTAGTTTCTCCATATTTTAAACTTTTTAGAATAAAACAATACCTTGAATCCCTCCATCAGAATTCATAAACTAATATAAAAACAAAACTTTTAATATCGAATTTTCCAAGAGAAAACGCTTTCTAAATTGTTTAATTAATTCCTAATATTTCACTATATATTTTTCACACATGCTCAAGGATATTCTCCATAGATATTATCAACACTTAGAAGGTTAAAGGCATTCAAGAGAAATACACATGTTCTCGAAAACTGAATACGTAAAGGTGAAGATATTAGTTTTAAAAAATGAGAAGCATTTGATCCATAAAAGGGTTTTCTTTTTATTAAAATCTTTAATTTAACTTGCGTTGTATGTTAGTTCGTTTGTTTAGGTTAAATCTTGCAGAACATCTTGCTTCAACGCATCAAAAAATATTCAATCAATGCTTTAAACAATTTAAAGCAAAAACCACAAAATTTCAATTTTGCAAATCTGATTAAAGATAAAGTGGAAAATATTCCTCTAAGCGTTTTGAATGGAATGGAAAAGGATATGATTTAAACCATATAAATAGTTCCATTCAGCGAGCGTGCAGTGTACTTTGTGGGCAGCGAACTTCTTCTATGTGTCACAAATATCGGTACAAAGTTATTAAGCTGATATTAACTGTTTTGTAATGGTTTTAATTAAGTCAGGATGTTCGTTCAAATCTTGCAAGCAGAATTAGGACCACTTCTTGACATCCGATTTAGCTTTTGCATACACCTTTAGTTCTACTAACAGTTTGAGCTGCAAAACTATCGAGAGTGAGGCCATTCGATAGTTTTGGTTTTAACTATCGATAGTATCGGATATAAGTTTGAAGGTAGAGCTATCTTAAAATTAATTCGCAAGGGCGGCAAAGAAGATCGTTATAGAAAATGCGTTACTTAGAGATAAAAGTTTTGACGCGAATCGTGCAATTTTCTTGAAAATTATATTTATAAACTTAAATTTTAAAAGAAATAAATTGATATGTCCATTTTTATAAGATATTTTATAATATAGATGCGATTATAATGAGATTATAAGGAATTCAACCATTGTTTCTTGTTTAGAAAAACCAACATATCCACATTCTTCGGTTTCAAAGATGACCTTCTATCCGAAATTATGCAGCCTGCTTTAAGTTTACTTATTGGTAAGAAATAAAAATAAGTTTAATATATGATACACGTTATTTTGTAGCAAAGTGCTTTACCGCCAAAAGCATATTAGTGTTGTGTAAATATGTCGATATATCGCGATAGTAAATATATGCAAATTTTTTTGGAAAAACCACCGAAAAAGTCGGAATTGGTAGATCAAATTTTGCACATAAAGCTTAGAGAAATATTTTAAAATCAATCACAAACATCACCTTTTGTTATTAGTTTTTATAATCAATAATTCTTTGTGCGTAGAAAAAAAAAATAAATATGAAAACAAACTATAAACTTGAATACATATAAAAAATAAGTAAAAAAAGCAAAGTTTTATTTTTGTAAAGATATGTATATTAAGAGATGAAACGGTTAGTTGTTTTCCCGGATACCGGATATCCGACCAACCTTGTAGCCAGATAGCCCTCCGAAAATAGCCAATTGTTGCGTTTTAGAAGCGAACGTTCTTAGGGGGCGAATTAGGGCATTTCATTCATGAGCCAAGTTAGTGCTTCATTGTCTTATAAAAAGACTATTAAAAATACATTGGTGTTCAGAAAAAAAAAGAAGAAAAGCAAAAACTTATGAGAATAACAGCACGATTAAAATAAATCCTCCTTTGACGTCGATGACCTTTTGCAAGCGCACAGGAATTGATTTTACCAAATTTTGAATTGTTTCCAATGAAATATCCTTCTAAAGTTTTTCTACCTCAAGAGATAGAGTCGGCAGTATCTCACGAAGCTCACGATACGTTCTGGGACTGCTTTCATGAAGTAGCGAATGATGATTGTTTTTAGTCTCAAGATCAAGAAAAGAACACGATTGCAACGGAGATTGTTTTTTATCTGAAGTCAGTGCGCATTGGTCACGATCCTGATCCTTATATTTGGTGGTCAGCTAATAATGTGCAATACCCAAACTTATCAAAGTTTCCTAGAATTTATTTTTCAACGCCGCAGCAGCGTATACAGCGAAAAACTTTTTCGGAAGCAGGTCTTGTATACGAAGACTAGCGAAACCGTTGCAGAGAAATTGGTATTCATTCATCATAATTTGCCCTTAGTACAGTAAGAGTATTAATTTTTATTTATTGTGTAATAAAAAATAATTACTTTAGTGCCTGTTTTATCTCTAATGTACATAATAATGATGCAGACAATGAACTAAAAAATAATATAAGGCACCAAACATCACAGCACTCTCCTCATCAATCTAGATCATTGATCAGAATAAAAAATTCGGGGCAGGTAGTATTGCCACACTACACTACCGTAATTGTTTTGAGTGAAAACGTTTTTCATGAATCATATGTATTAAAATATTAAATATTATATTAAAAAAAAAAAAAAAGTCAATAAATCCGAACTCAGGGGACTGGCGTTGAAGTCACACTCTACTTATTTGTATCACGAACCGGCTCTTAACACTAGCCTATCAAGGTATTTCTAGCAGCGAACGAACGATATAAACTTTACTTTTGTATTTATTCGGATTTTATTACAAAATGTCCATATTTCTAACTTACTCGGCGGACTTTCAAAAAAGTCTTCGATATTCTTCTAATTGGCATATAACGAACACAACAATAAAACCAGTTTAATTGATATTAGTACCTAAATATTTTTTTTATCTTTTAGTACAGTGTTTTCCAAAGTGTGGGTCGCGGCCCCAAAAAGGAGGTTGTGGAGAGTCGAGAAGCCTAAGTAAAAACTTTTAACAAAATACTCATAAACACATTAATAATTATATTAAGTCAATTCAATAAATTCAAATAAATGCGCAAAATAATACAATGGGACAAACAGCTTTTATGTTGTGTTGTCCACAAAATGATTTTTCTTACATTCGTTTTCTTTGCTTTTGTGACGTATGTTGTTCAGATGTGTCAATTTTGAATCATGAACGGTTTTTGTTATAAATACAAATGAAACGTTGTGGCTAATTGTGAAGAATTAAAATGGAAAATGTATAAAAAATACATGATTAAGAATAATTCGAGAAAGACTGTCGAATCCTCAATTATGCATCAAAATTGGATCAAGATTTTATCCGATTTTGATTTGCATCTTATACTACAACAGCAATCCCTGAATGACGTTCATTTTCCTTGTGGTTGTTGTCAATTTTGATCCGGATCAGCGCCGCATCACTATTGATTTGAATTATGCCCCAGTGTGAAATGACTATTAACGGATTTGGCAACGGATTTTATACTTGTAATATGATAAAAAACACTGTAAACGTCAGGTGCAGCAGAGAGTAGGAGCACGAAATATTTGTACACACTAAAGCTGGAGATACACAAACGACGTTATCTTGCAAATCAACTTTTGCTGCGTTCGTGCGGTAAAACACATAAGTTGAAATGTATAAAATCGTATGGACTAGTAGTGAGCGTGGATGAATTCAAATTGGCTTTTGAATGATTCACTCTAAAACGCATACAGTGAATGTCTCAAGTCTACATACACCTACAGATTTGCGTATTTTCTATATAATACCTATTAAATGAAAAAAAGTAACGATGCAGTTTTCTTCTAGATCTATATTTATTCATAAAATAACAATAAAAATCAGCCAAGTGTGAGTCGGACTCGCACAAGGAGGGTTTCGTACCATCGTACAAGATTTTTTGCTTAAAATATTAAATTATGTGTATATTTATTAGCCTAAAAGTATATTACAAAAACAAAAAATATTTAAACAAAAGGTTAAATTAAAGAACAATGCTTCTAAAAATGTGTATTTTTAGTATAGGTCGGTCTACACACAAGTGAATTACATACTCTGTGAAAATTTCAACTCTCCACCTATTACGGTTCATGAGATAGAGCAGGAGACGGACGGACAGACATTGTAAGCTTAGTAATAGGGTCCCGTTAGCTCCCTATGGGTACGGAACCCTAAAAATTAAATAACTTAATTTGTTTTATAACAAACAAAAATAGAAAAATAACAACAATCAATTGGACAAAAGTCTACATACAGTCTATATGATTACAGAAAACCTTCTTTAACTGTCTTATTTGCAATAACTACAAAACTTTTAGTATTTTGTAGGTCCACCACCATTCTCTATTACTGCTTTCAGGCGTCGTGGCATTGATGACACCAACGTAGATACCTCTCCTGGGGATATCTGCTCCCATGCGTTTGCCAGTGCTTGTTTCAACGATTGAGTATTATGAATCGGGTGTTGTCTTACTTTCCGGTCTAACAGCTCCCAAACATGTTCGATCGGGTTCAAGTCTAGACTTTGTGGGGGGGTATTAAGCTGTCTGGGTGCATAATATAACAGCCATTCCTTCACAATCATAGCAGTCCCAATAACAATTTAACTACAACAACAACAATACTTACATTTTGCAAACAACTCATTCTTATCTTTGTTTCCATTTTTTGTTGTTTTTTCTTTCGTCCGCTCATTCCGCACCCTATATTCAAATTCAAACACTATACTCATGCCAACACAATATTTTTTGGTATATTCATTGTCTCAATTCAAATTTTTGAATGTGAAGGCGCAATACTCATTCCATCCCTTTCAGACTGCATATAACAAATACATATACAAAGTTTCTTATCGCAAAATATATACAACATGCAAGTTTCGTTGTACATACTAATATTGAATGCATTCATGAATTACAACTTTTGTAGGCAATGTGAATGAGCGATTGCACATGTCTAGTATGGACCGAGTTACATAGCTTGCTCGCGAACGCAACAGCGTCAGAAGTTGAACAACTTCAACAGAAAATAGTATTGGTAAATGCGAAAGGAACTGGTTTGTGAATAAAAAAAACAGCTGTTTGTGAATCAAAACAACTACTTGAATGACAAAAAACTGATTTGGTAAATGGGAATTTCTTTATAGTATTTATGTTAAATTTGATGGCAGACTTTCGTATCTAATTAAAAAGTTATTCCAATTAAATTTATTACATGATAATAAAAATACATAGTTCCTTTTTTAGGGTTCCGTTCCCATAGGGAGCGAACGGGACCCTATTACTAAGCTCACGATGTCCGTCCGTCCGTCAATCTCCTGCTCTATCTCATGAACCGTAATAGGTAGTGAGTTGAAATTTTCACAGAGTGTGTAATTCACTTGTGTGTAGAACGACAAATACTAAAAATGCATATTTTTAGAAGCATTGTTCTTTAATTTAACCTTTTGTTTAACAATTTTTTTTTTTGTAGTATACTTCAAGCTGTTAATTGTAGTATACTTTCAGGTTATTAAATATGAGCATAATTTTATATGTTAAGCAAAAAATCTTGTACGATGGTACGGAACCTGTGCGAGTCCGACTAACACTTGGCTGATTTTTTATAATTAAACTTTTAATACAGTTTTCTTCAATAATTACTTTTTTAAATTTTCAAATTTCCAGCTGTTTTTTGTTTACTGAACTCAATAATGTTGAAGTCGTTTGTGTACCTCGACGTCGTTTGTGTAGTTTGAAGCTGCATTGCTGCGTTTGTAGACAATGCAGCTTAACACTGAAGTCGTTTGTGTATCTCCACCTCAAGGGGTCGCGACAAGGAAAAATATTAAAAAACACTGTTTTTTTGTCTGTATCATTATTATGTTTCTTTACAGAAATAAGGCCATTTAACTTAAAAATGTTTTTTACAGCAGTTGGTTAAACCAAAAAATTCCAGGATCCCGCTGTAATTTTTACAATGAAAAAATAAATTTGCCTAAAACTTTGTGTTACAAATTGTAGTTTCTGTTTTGTCAAGCTAACAAATATTTCAACAATTTAAGGAAGAATTAAGGATTTGCTTCGAAGGAAGTCTTTGAAAGGCAGCATAACTAGTGATGGGACTTGGGTTTATAAGACTGAGATTCAACCAATAGTGTACATACAATATTGTTTTTTATTTGTAGTGTTCCATTCCTTTGTTAAGCAATAATAAATTTCAAGGAAATACATCGGCCTATATAATTGATAAGAAATTTGTTAATGATAAATAATCTCCTTCTCCTGTTCTTATTTTCATTTCTAATATTAAAAAGCTCACTGCAGTCGGTCATTCACTCTGAAAAGCTAACAATCTTTTCTACACGTAAATGTGGTCCAATGGCAATTTTTGTCCTTTCTTAGTACCAATTTGTTGTTGCGTGTTTTTAGAAGTAAAGAAATGTCACAAGAGTACCATAAAATTGTATCCTAAAATTTCTAAGTATTAAGGGGTAGGGGGCATTGACTGAAAATCATTTTGTTGATCATTTTCAAAACTGTGCAAGTTGTAGGTGGTTTTCTACTGTACGGCTCTGTGGAATAGGTAGGGTGAGTAGAAAAGTAACCTATTTTAATTCTAATATTCTATGCTTCATACTTACTGGGCATATGGTCGTAGCAATAATTTGAAATATAACGAGTCTGTATTACGCAGTCAACTTTATTCAAATTTTAATTATATCCCGATATTTTCCACAGATCATAACAATGAACAAGAGAAACCATTAATTTTTTACAGTTTGAAATATATATTTACGGATTAAACGATCTTTAGGATACAAAAAAAGAAAAAAAAAACAATGTATACATGTTAGCAGCAGGTTTTGACAGAGAGTGTTTTTCAAAATTTGTCTCAATTAAATTATATATAAAAACTATATTTTCCAAATATCACATGTATTAAAATAAAAAAAAATTAAATTGCAATAAAAACACGCTTTTTTATAGTATATGCTAAAGTTTTATTTTTGGTAAACGATGATTGAAATACTCTCTTTACCACGGCGCAACACAATGTCTGCCAATCAAGCATTGAGCAGACAACTTAATTTTAAGACTGGATTGCCCATCAACTCACTGCCTGGCTGGGAACAGATCCCGTTGAACTGTAAGCTACCCATGCTAAAATGTCCAGGTAATCAAGTAATTTTTTCGAAAAACAAAATTGGACAAGAGGTAAGTTCCCAATTCACGTTATACTTAAAAATAAAATTTCACTAATGAAATGTAAGATAGTTCAAAAGCACAAAGCAAGAATTTGATAGCTCTGTTCGTGATAAAATTCCGGAGTACAACCCACTGCACGATTCTAACCTAAAAACATTTTATTCTAATGAACGAAATTTAAAGGTCAGTTGTGTGGCTTTATTTTGTTAATAATAATATGCCATTAAAAATATTTTAGCGCTTGCGCGAGAACGGAGAAATTACTCAAAACAACGATGTGATTTGCAATCTAAAAGATTTTAATGAGTATCGTCAGGAACTGCACAAATCAAATTTGTATTATGTCTTGCAGGCGTACAAACAACGAGTAAGTAGTGAACATAAGAATTCATTTATAGAAACATTTTAAGGAAGTCGATCTCACAACACTAACCAGGAAGCTGAACAGTACGATCGAATGCTTATTTCAAATGCTGAAGGCATAACGAAGCGCGATCATATGAACTTGGCCGCTCGCCACCACAGCTATGAGGAGATTTTAGAACGTAAAAAACGTTTTGATGAAGATCGTCACAAACGGTTTTTACGATTATGGGATGTGACTAACGACAAATTTCGACGACTAGAAAGTTTAGGTGAGATGCAAAAGACTTTGATAGACCACCGTAAAATGCTAAATTCAATGCGCATGCAACAGCATTTGGATGTTTGCCAAGATTTACAGCGTAAACATTTAATAAAATTAAAGAAACTGTTTCAATTCAAAAAGGAACGATTTAATAAGAATATGCGAATTCTGCGTAAACAACGAATTTTAAAAGCAAATGAGGGCCAAATTGAGTCATGGATGAAACGCTTGGACGAGCGCATTTCTAGCCAAAAGCGCATACAAATACTATTGGGAGAAGTTGAAAAAGAACGCTTGAAATTTATTGAGGCAAGTTTAAAAGCTATCTAACCTGTTTTTAAACTTAGATACGCAGTGAATAGTAATACGTATAAGTGTGTCATGAAGTTTGTAACATACAGAAGGAGAGAGCGGAGACCCCTTGAAGTACTTGTATACATTCTTGATCAGCGCGACGATACGAGTTGATTTATCCATGTCCGTCCGTATGTATGCAAACTAGTAACTGAGCTTTTGAGCTAAAGAACTGAAACAGCCAAATTGTACCACTAGAAAAATCTTTTTTGTTTTTTGTATTATCGACTTGAAATTTGGGCACTATAAGTGTCTGACCCATATCCACCAACCATATAAATTTCAAGACGACTAGGAGAGGGGTACCTCCCATACAAACCATGAACTTGGAACAATAATCAGAAGATATAAAAGGTACGTGAAAAGTATTATAACTTCGGCATAGCCAAAGTTAATCTTCTTTTTACTGGTTTTTACTCAGAAATCACAAATGACTGTTAAAGATTTCTAATTCAAATTAAGTGTTTCATGAAAGTTTTGAAATCTTCAGTGAATTACTTGTTTTTAATATTTCATTAACAGAATCATAAAGCCACTTATAAGGAGAAATGGGATAAAATTCAAGAAGATATTAAGTTGCGTTCACGTAAGGCATTGGACATTCGTATTCCAAAGCGCAGGAAACGCAAGCCTAAAACAAAGAAACGTGAAAATACCTCATTCTGTGATGAATATCAAAAAACATTTGAAGCTCTTCTTGATACTGATTTGTGTCATGCTCTGAATGCTGCTATGGCATTAGAAGGCACAACAGCAATAACATTTGCACCTGATGATCCAATTTACAAAGCTGCTCAATACATTTTAAATAACATAGTTACACGATTTGATAAAGATCTTAGTCAAGATGCGTGTTCAATGAAAACTATTGCAGATCGAATGAAGGTCTTTATCAATGACGCAAAGAAGTTTGTGATATATGTATGTAATGAATTTATAACTTTTTTAATGACTTAAATTGCGAACTTTTCCCATAATAGAAAGCCACTCAAATAATTGCTTTTGCACGAAATCACTCAACTTGTGGAGACCAAACACTGGTCGCAGAGCCAACAAAAGTGTCTCGCCAATCTCGTGTCTCACATGTCTCTTTCAACGGTTTGGCCTGTACAATCGGATTTGGCAGTTACGACATTCATCCATTTATGGATGTGCGGGCAGTCGGTGATCGACGCCCAACACCCGCGGTTTGTTTATTTACATAAGTATGATTTTTAACTAATAAAACACATTTCGTAGGGTTCGCTTGCATCCCTTGTGGTAAGCCAAATTGAAGATCAGGTTCTTCATGACAAAGTTAACTTAGCACATCTTTGTCGAAATGAAATCGTTTTTATAGAGCACTATATTGTTAAATTTAAACGTGAATTGCTTGTTGGTATGGACAAGCAAGTGTTTGCAGCAATTCAGTGTCATTTTGAAAACAAAATAATGGAAGTACGTAAGGAGCTATTGGGTAAGAATACAATACATAAAAAAACTTACATTTCTATAAATTTATTCTAACAAATACAGAGTTGGACCACGATTTCCTAATTGATCAAATCACCAAAGGAATATTAAGTTATGCTGTTAACCCACTCAACTTCCAATCGTCTATTAAGCTAGCAATAAGTGTTTTGGCCAGTGAAATAATTGTAGACTTGCAGCGGGAATTACTGCGTCCAAATCAAGATCCACGTGGGTTTACACTCTGTTCTCAGATTTGCAGTCCAAGTGAAACGGATGCAGCCACAATGTGCCCCTAAAGCAACATCGTTTATACAAGTCAAGCAAGCTACAGAATTGTTATTGTTTTAACTAAATTGGAAGTATTTTTTTACTTACTCTGAATATTAAGTTTCGAAGTTTATACGGTTAAATTACTTATATCAAATCAAATCACATTCCTTCCACCAACAAATGCATCAGCTGAGGAAACTAACACAATTAGAGTGACCATGTAAAATTAGATTGCATATCGGAAATTGAAAACAATTCGCCGGCTATTCAAATTTGTATTGAATTTGTTTTAAAATGAATAGAAAGTGATTAGTTCAATGAAAAGTTTAAGTGTTTACATTGAGAAAGAAGCTGTTTTTTCCGGGATGCAGCTTAAAAATATTTTTTTTTATTTTACAACAACAGCAGAGACAATTATTAAATTTGTATAGTTTTGATGTGAAGTAAATGCTTTTAGGGCCCTATTTACACATCTTACAAATTGGGATTTTTCAAGTTACCGTTCACACAGAGGTTTCGCTCTAAAAACAGCTGGTTTTTTCTTGGTTATACACACATATGGAACTTTGTGACTAATTGTGATAAATTAAAATGGATATTTTGTGAAAAATACATGATTAAGACTATTTTGCAGTGTATGTAAATTATTCTTGCAGCTTCCTCTTTCATTGCAATTTTAAAGAATATTTAACAATTTGGAATTTACTTAAAATTGTTTTGACCAATGATCAGTTTAATGTTGGCGCGCAACAAAAATCTCTTTGAGACTGAACATAAACTAAATTTTTTTGTAAGCATCACAAAAAGTTGCTAAATTTCTACAACAACAACTGGCAAATGATTAAATTTCAGGGTTGATTTGGATACTTTAAGCGAAATTTTTTCTAATACAAAAGTGTAAGCAATAATTTCAGTTGCCATGGCTAGAATTTTTGAGTAGTGCTGCCAAGTTTTTGGTCATGTCTGCCTTTTTTTGGTCATTCTTGACCTTAAACAGCTGATCATTGCACAAAACAATTTGAAGAAAATTTTATAATGAATTTTTTTTTTTATTGTAACAATTATTTGCATACTCTGCAAATTGTTCTCAATCATGAATTTTTCACAAAATGTCCATTTAAATTTCTCTCAATTAGCCACAACGTTCTATTTGCATGTATAACCAAAACAAAAACAACTGTTCAGAACACAAAACGACAATGTGAACTAATAACCAATTTACATTAAGCAGACACGGTTCTCGAGAACTCAAGCAGAACACTGTGTTCTGATGACAACAACAACAGGGAAAATTAACGAAATATGTTGTTGTTGTACCATTGAGAACTCACGAGTTCTGCTTTTGCTCGGCCAGAACTCAGTTATAATGCTGGTCACTCTGCGTCAGTGCTGCCAAGTTTTTGGTCAATTCCGACTGTTTCGGTCGTTCTCAACTTTAAACAGCTGATTAAAATTTTAAAAAAAATACCTAGGAGGAATGTATAACATAGCCGCAAGAATTTTTTGTATACACTGTGAATTGTTCTCAATCATGAATTTTTCACAAAATTTCCATTTCAATTTCTCACCATTAGCCACAACGTTCTATTTGTATATATATCTAAAATAAAAAACAACTGTTCAGAACACAAAACGAAAATGTAAACACTAAACCATAAATCAGGGTGTTCTGCTCAATGTAAATTGCCTCTAAACCAAAACTCTGCGTGTTCTGCTCAATGTAAATTGCTATTAAAGCGGGAGCAAATTTTATGCGACTCTTAGGCGACACGCAGACAGGAACTGATTGATGAACTTACTACTGATGATGATCAGCAGGTGACGAAACAAACACACTGCAACCAATGAAATTGCGCAATGCTGATTTTTACGCACGTTTATCAGCGTAGCTCTGTTTGATCTATCAAACATGTTTGATCTTTTTACCTGCTGACGAGCTGAAAAGTGACAGGCCTGCCAACTTAGGGTATACTGAAAAGTCAAATTGACGCGTCCATCAACAAAAGAAAAGAAAAAATATAAAAAGTCTAACTTTGACTATGCCGAAGTTGTAATACTCTTCACGCCCCTGCAAGTAGTCCAAGGATCTTAAAATTTATATGGTTGGTGAATATAGATCAGGCACTTATATTGTCAAAATTTCAGTACTATAGTAGATAAAACAAAAAAGATTTTCTAATAAGAACTTTCATTTGGATCCCGGTTTATGTGGGGGGCAGCCCCTAGTGGTCCGATGTTCTTGAAATTTTCATGGTTCGTGTATATGGATCAGAATTTTATAATTCCCAAATTTCAAGTCGATAGTATACAAAATAAGAAATAAAAAAATCTAATTAGAACTTTCATTTGGATCTCAGTTTGTATGGGGGGAGCCCCTAATGGTCCGATTCAGCTGATTCCGCCAAATGTACTGCGTATGGAGAAAAGAAAAATTTCAGCTCTCTTGTTGCAATAGGATTGTGATACATAAAATTTGGGGTAGATGGCTCTATTCTCAAAAACATCATAAAGTTAGGAAAAAAGCTCATTCAAAGCGCTTTTAGCGATTCTCGCACACGTTGAAAGCTTCGCTGTTAAAAAAAAAGCTTTTTTTGTATTAATCTGTAAAGTGTATGTTACCAGTCTGTAAACTTCAGGTTATGCAGGTTTGCCAACTTAGCAGAGAATGAAAATATGTTGGAAATATAAAATATTTTAAGAAAAAAATATTATAGAAAAAAGAAACCAGGTGTTTTTTAGTGGTTCTCCGAGTAATTCTGACTATTTAAAATTTTTTTCTGAATTAGATTTTTTCCCCCAAGTTGACAAGCCTGATTTTATCTCATATGTATTTGCGAATGTGTGGAATTGATGGGACAATATTTTTGAAAATCGATAATTTTTCACAAAACTATTGTCCGACATTGAAAATGGATCACTATGATCACGCAATGATTTTAACACATTTCTTTTTCCGTAATTTTCTTCGTTTTCCAAAATTTCCGCGAGCAAACAACAAAACACAAGATCATCCAATTTACAGAGCGATAACAGTGCACACAAATATTTAACATTTTTGTGCAATTTTCGAAGGACGTGGTCGACAGACCATCATGGCCGAATGATGTCGATTTCAAAAGTTTTGATGGTAAGAGCTCTTCTTGATATGGAAAAATGGCTTAACAGCGAGCGAATGATAATGTTAGGTGTTAACAGTATCATTTATTTTTTGTGATATTTTTGAGAATAGATGGGTTAATCTCAATAAATTTGAAAAGAACAAGTAAGTTGATAATGATAGCATTATATAATATATTTTTTGTTTTTTCTTTTTTTATATACTCGCTTGGGGATTTAATTCAATAACCAACAACAAAACAAATTAATGTGGAAAAGGAAACAAAAGTGAACAACGCACACCCATCTCTTCTTACATATACACATGTAATTTACAGTTTACTCAAATCGAATGTTTACTTTATTGAATAGGTGTTTAAATAATCTGATATGTTTTCCACGCCGTTTATTATATTGTGGAGTAGGCACATTGTTTTTATTAATAAAATTGCTGTTTTTGGAGCAACATCAATTTCTCTTTTTAGCAATCGCTACTTTTTGGTTAAAATTCCAAACGCGCATTCAACAACGATGAAAGTCGTTCGTTGAATACAGTTTTCCTCTTATATAAGGTTCTCCTTGGAAATGGCCTCATTAGATACGTCGTTAATGGGTAGGTTTCATCCCCAAGGAACACGAAAGGAGTTTCTATATTCGAATTTGGTGAATTCCTATTGTTTGGTAAATTAAGGTTGTTATTTGAAATTGCGTGCTTCAGTCTTGATGTCGCAAAAATACTACCATCGCTTTGGCTTCCTTTAAAGCCAACCTCGATGAAACAATTTTTTTGGGGTTAAAGTATTCCGATCCGGATTTCTTCGGACAATGCAATTTGGAAATTTAAACTTTTCAAAAAAAACATGCGCAATTTTCAAAAAGTATTATTCTGCGCAAAGTGCATTCAGCAATTCGAAAACTAACTGCTAGACTTCTTTTCGATATCTCAGTTGACAAATATCTGAAATATTTATACTTTTATATTTACTTTCAGAGGAAAACTGCAAAAAGAAATGGAAATATTTGAAAGACAAGTACAGGAAGGCATTGCGTAAGTCCTGGTGGTTGCATCTTGTTCTGCATTCGAGCCACACACATCCCGTTTTAAATATTTTGAGTTGATTGGATTTCTGAAGGATGATGCCAACTCACAGGGGGAGGGTAATATTGGTTATCCCCCAGATTTTGTTCCGATTGATAGTATGGAGAATATCATCATCGAAGATGAACAGCATTGCAACATACCACCGTCAAGTCAACAAGCAAAGAAACGAACACGAACAGATGATGTTAACGAGGAATATTTGGACAGAAGAAAAAACTATAATTATTGTAAATGGATTGGCGAAGACTGCAATACCAACAAATTTTTTAAAAGTCTTTTGTCCTTCATAAAGAATTTGTCCCATCTCAAAAAACTGAAAATGAGAGGAGAAATGCAGGAGGTTGTAATGCGGTATGTAGAATCAGAACAAATGTCGCAAAGTACAACAGATGATGAAATTTTCCTTAATTAAGTTTTTATTAAATATCATTACTTTTTAATAGGCTATTCACATTGAGCTGAACTCGATTCCAAATCTACAATAACCACAGGGAAAATGAATGAAATTTGTTGTTGTTGTAGTAAATTTGAACTATAGTTGTGAACAAGTTGTCGCAGAACTCGATAATAATATTGGTCACTCTGCAGCAGTGCTGCCAATTTTTGGTCATGTCCGCGTTTTTTGGTCATTCTCGAAATTAAACAGCTGATTATGCCCAAAACAATTTGAAGAAAATTTTAAATTGTAATTTTTTTTTTAATATTAATAAAATAAGTAGCAGGAATAAAAAAGGAACCTGCAATAATTATTTGCATACAATGCAAATTGTTCTCAATCATATATTTTTCACTCAATTTCCATTTTAATTTCTCACAATTAGCCATAACGTTCCATTTGTATGTATAACCAAAACAAAAAACAGCTGCTCAGAACTCGCAAACTCGAAAAAGGTGACTGTGAACGGTTCACCGAAACTCGCAACAAAATTCACACTGTGAACGTACTTTAACATTAAAAAATAACATTAATTTTGAATTTACACATATCAAGAAACGCGAAAGTTAAATAAAAATATGAAATACAATACAAGCACGCACACATGTTTAACAAGAATTGTTCTAATTATTTCATCCGAATGCACACCACAAATTTACAAAAAACCGTTCTGTTGCCGATATTGAATTCCTCCAATTGTTGTTCTGTTTTCCTATTTTGTAATGTATTTTTCCCAAAATGTAGTCAAATGTTGCCATCCTATACGCATATACTCGTAAAATTTAACATAGTAATCACGCAATTGCCAGAAGATGTGGTGAAATTCATCAAAAACCTCGCGATGCACAAAAATTTCGTGTACACAAATGGTTCTTTTAATGTGTCCTTTGCGATGCACATTAATTCTCTCAGATAATACGAATTTATGAAGACGGTTTGAAACCATATTGTTTAATAAAACGCAACTAATAAATATTGATGATTGATTTGTCAGGCTTGCCAACTTAGGATATAATGAAAAGTCAAATTCTGAAATCACCCATTTACATTTTTTAATATTCTATACTTAAAATTATTTAATAATTCACATGTAATTTCGATTTCTTTTGAATATACCCTAAGTTGGCCTGCGATGACGCTAAGCAATCAGCTGCTGTGCGTGCATCGTGGAAAAAATCAGCTTGTTTTCTTTTATAGCGCTTGTCATCAATCAGTTCATGTGAGCGCGTCGCTTAGTTTTGTTTTTACAGCTGATTGTTGTTGACGTGTTTCCCATCATGTTGAGTATGGACAAAAACGATTTTCGTTCTCTCATAAAACATTATATTTTGAGAGGCAAAACGGCGAAGGAAACAAAAGAAAAGTTTGATAAATATTATGGGGCTAATGATCCGTCAGACCATCAAATATTGGTTTCGAGAGTTTCGTGGTGGCCGCAACTCCACTAGCGATAAAGTCTGCAGCGGCAGGCCCTCCGATGCGGTTACAGAGGACAATGTCAAAAAAAATACATGAAATGGTGTTGGCTGACCGGAAAGTGAAGGTGTGCGAGCTAGCAGATGCCAAAAAGATTAGTACTGAGCACACACGCCATATTTTGGGCGAGATTCTGCATATGGAAAAGTTATCTTGCCGCTGGGTGCCGCGCAAGCTCACTCCGGACCAAAAACACGAACGCGAGAGCACTTCGAAAGAATGTTTAGACTTGCTGATGCAGAATCGGGCGGACTTTTGGCGTCGATTGGTAACTGCTGATGAAACCTGGATCCACTAGTACACACCAGAAAACAGAATGAGTGCTCGGCAATGGACTGAAGCCGGCATGAGTGCTCCTAAGTGGCCGAGGGAGGCTTGATGGGTCGGAAAGGTTATGGCGTTGGTTTTCTGGGATTGTCATGGCATACTCTTCGTGGACTACCTCGAAAAAGGAAAAAACATCAACAGCGAGTATTACTGTGCATTATTGGAGCGATTGAATGACGAAATAGCTGCAAAACGGCCTCACATGAAGCGAGAAAAAATTTGTTTGCAAGACAATGTGCCGGCACACAAGAGCATCGTAACCACGGCTAAAATCAATGATTTAGGGCTCCAATTGCTTCCGCATCCACCGTATTCGCCCAATTTGGCTCCCTCGGACTATTATCTCTTTCCAAACCTCAAAAGATGGCTCATCAATAAAAAGTTCAGCTCACGCGAGGAAATCATCGACGCCGCGGAGGTGTATTTTGCAGACCTTCCGGAAAATTACTTTTCGGACGGGATCAAGAAGATGGAAAATCGCTGGAATAAGTGTATCAAGCTAAAAGGTTACATTGAATAAAATAAAAAAACATTTTTTTCATTTCCAAGGAGGTTACTTTTCACCCCACCTAGTATATGCTAATCAGCGTCGGTTCTTGCCAGTTAGTATCTTCCAAAGGAAAATGAAAAATAATGAAGTGAAAGACCGAAATTGGCTAGTTTATTCTCAAAGTAAAAGATTTATATATTGCGGACCCTGTTTGACATTCGGTCCATTGGAGAGCGAAGGATGTAATGGCTAGAAAAATGCAGAACACCGAGTAGCCCAACATGAAAACTCTGCGCGTCATAAAGCTAGAAGTGAGATTGATGGTCGACTCGACAATTTACTGCAGGTCCAGATTGATGAAGAAATTACTTATTGAAGAAATGTTCTGAATAGAGTTTTTGCCGTAGTGAGCCGACTGTGTTGAAAAGGCCTCGCTTTCAGAGGAAAAAATGAAAAATTTGGTGATCCGCATAATGGAAATTATTGTATGATTTTGGAACTGTTGGCGGAATTCGATCCTTTTTTAGCCAGTCATATGGAACGATTTGGGAGTCAAGGATATGGATGTATCAGTTAGTTATCAAATACCATTTGCGATGAGTTTATTCTCTTAATGGGTCATACAGTCTTAAAACAGATTGGAGAAGGGATAAAAAGGGCGAAATATTTTTCTTTAATCATCGATTTAACACCAGATATAGCACATGTGGATCAAGTTGTCATTAGAAACGTTTTGGAATCAGGCGAACCGTGTGAAATATTCCCCAAGTTCTTGCCGTCAGTGGAACATAAAGCTGAAGAAATGTTTTCTGCCATTAATTCGGAACAAAAAACAGCGGGCATAAATATTGAAGAATATCGTGGACAATCGTATGATAGTGCCGCGAACATGTCTGGCATGTACAATGGCTTTCATGCAAAAATTCGAAACCAATCACCTTTCGCTTTTTACGTGCCTTGTTCTGCCCATTCTTTGAATTTAGTGGCAACTGCGGCTGCTGAATCGTGTACAGAAGCTTGTCGCCTTTTCATGATGCTACAGGAAATTTACTTTTTTTTTTTGTAAGCTCGACACAACGCTGGTAAAAAATAACGAGTGAAATCGGGAAAGGCAAAACCCCGAAGAGAGTGAATCTGACACGCGTGCTGCTTAAGAGATTCTTGGCACGATGTCCTTAAAACTTTGGAATCAATCAAAAATGTTTGTACCAAAAATCCTGTAACGCGAAACAATGCGGCGGGAATACTTTTGAATCTAGAAAAACTGGAAACGGCGATAATAGTCGTTGTGTGGAATGTTTTTTTGGAAAGAATAAACAAAGTCAATGTACAAATTCAGTATTCTACCGTAGAATTAATCAATGTCGCCGATCTTTACGAATCTCTTTGCAAGTTTTTCGTAGCTGAACGAGAAAATTTTAGGTATTTCGAAGAAAAGGCGATGGAATTAAGGGTGTCGAAACAAAAACAAAAGAAATAAGGAAAAGACAACCGAAAAGGAAAAAAATGTGTAATGAAACACCCGATAAAGATATGAGAATGACTACGAGTGACTCTTTTAGGGTTAACACATTTCTCGTCCTCATCGATAGACTCGTTTTCGAGTTAGAAAAACAGCAGGAGGCCTACAACGGATTTAACGAGAAGTGAGTGAGTTGTTACCATCGACCCTGATGAAAAAGACATTTTCTTGGAAGAAATTTATCCCTATGATTTAGAAACTGACTTAGTTCAGGAATTTGTACACTTTGAAGGCCACATTTCTTCTGAAAGAATTTTGATAAAACCAGATTCTGTATCGTTAAAAAGTCTATCTACGTTCCTGCGAAAAAAGAATTCGGAGAACATATATCCAAACTTGGATATAGCACTTCGCATGGCTCTATGTACACGATATAATTGATGAATTTGTGAATTTAAAATATCGCAAAAGGTTATGTAAAACGTTTATAACTTAATAGATTTCATCATCAACCGGATTGTTAACAGATAGTTTAATAGAAATATTGTTCGTAATGTTTTTAAACTGTAATTGCAATAAAAAAAAATTTAACAACGTTTACCGAATGTACATTATTTTGTGTAAGCTGTGTTCATATTGTGTAAGTAGTTTTAAGGCATACCTTACCTCTTTTAAGCGGTTTGTGGTAAGAGTAAAATTTTAAAAATCGCCCATAACGAAAACGCGTTATGTTTATTATATACGGGTGTGTGTGTGTGCGCATTATAATACCGAGCAATAGATAAAATCGTTGTTGTTTTCACTCACTTTACCTAGTCCTACTGCAAAAACAACAACATCAACAACAATTTTGAGAGCGAACTGTCCAGTCTTTATATTGTAGTATTTGTCAATACTCTTGTGAATTCTCATTACAATAAATGAGAGGAAAAAAAACAAGAACAACAACACCCTCTTTCCATCTTCTTCCGCTCTCAATTAACACTAACAAAAACACAAATTTAAGAAGCAGCAAAGCATAACCAACGAAAAGACGTACGAAAAATTTTTGTGTGTGGTTTTGAGAAAACTTAATCCTAAAAAAGCGCTCTTTCCAACTGCATATGTCGTTCGTGAATTCTAAACAAGTGTAAATTTCATCATTATTGCAATTTATAATGGAAAACTTCGAAAACTAAGTTAGTAAATAATGAAATCATACATTTACATTTAATATACTTATACCCCATTTACACCATGGTGTAAGAAATAGAGGATATAGAATATATATATACAAACTTATATCGTTATGGAACATTGCTTTCTGGTCGTTTTAATACACTGGTATACTTGTGACGTTAAAATTAAGAAAGAGCAATTTTCGTTAGCGTAACAGGCCAAATTCGCGCTACTTTGTATTATTATTATACCATGTACCCAGTGGACTAAGCATCCGTTTTTGAGCGGACGTCACCTAAACTATCGCAAACGGGCTCAGAAATGAGCGTTTCGCGGTTAAAAAATCGATGACTGTTGAATATTCGCTCAACTATCGTAAACATACTCGCAAATGATAGTTTTGTGAGCATAAAAATGATAGATAAGAATTAATAGACAAGAGAGACGAAAAACTGTTTCTTTTGCACACAAGACAACAACAAAATTTATAGCGTCCGCTTAACATTCGCTCAGCTATCGTAAACATACTACTAAATGATAGTTCTGCGGACATAAAAATGATAAAAAAAGATAATAGGCAAGAGAGACGAAAAACCGGTTTTGTTGACACGTGACAAACCAAAAAAAAAAAAAACGTCCGCTTAACATTCCCTCAATTATCGTAAACGATAGTTTTGCGGAAATAAAAAAATAGGTAAGAGGGACGAATAACAGTTATTTTGACAGGCGACAAAACAACAAAATTTTCGGTATTTGTTTCGATGCCGCTTGTCAAAACTTGCATTCTTTGCATACCATTCGAAGTGAAAAGTGAATATTGAGTGCTAAACTAAACAAAAACAAATTAAATATATTAAAAAATGTAAGTATTAAATGAAATTAATTTTGTAATTTGAGATGTTAATGTAATAATCAATGTGTAGAGTATTGTCGTGTTTTGAATAAATTGTGCATAGAAATAACAACATACAACGCTTATTCTAACCTAAAATCCAACTGTTTGAAACTATAAGAAATTGGCGTAATAAATATTTTTTTTTCCTTTCCTTGTCTGAACATAGACTAAACTATTTCATTTGCATTCATTTAGGTGAAAGAACTAACGAAAATAAAAGAGAAGAATTACGACAAGTTCGTAAGACAATGTTGGCGGCAACTAATGACGGACGATGTTGCCAAGCAATATTGTTGGCGAGGCACAAACAACAAAAAATGTGTCAGAGGTCTAAAAACAACATTGGGTATTCGAAGTAAGTTTTATTGGTAAAAATATATGTTTATGTGTACTTTGTTTATTTAAGCAACTACTTTTTTTTCACAGGTGCTTTAAAACTGACTTCGACCGAACTACACAGAAGTTCTTCCAGTACGCTCCTGACAGAGTAAAGAGGGGTGAGGTAGCTGCTGGAAAACGCCAAAAAGTGTTGGTTGGTTGGTTACCGTGGCTGACTTGTATAATCCATTAACAAGCCACAATTAGCACTTAAGTGCCGTTTTGGAACCACTTCCTCGCCAAACACAATCAGTATAGCTAAACCCATCCCGTAGAGTTTAGGTATTTGAGAAGGTCACCCGGATATGTGACCGAACAGTCCAAGAGTTTGTATAACATATAATTGCCCAGGAACTTGTTCCTAGCCCTTGCCAGTGCTGGGCATTTATAGAAAGTGGGTGAGTGATTCAGCTTCCTCCACATCACCACATCTCCTGCAAAGGCTCCTGTAGGGGATACCCAGTCTCTCCGCGTGTGTTCCAACACACCAGTGACCAGTAAAACCCGCTGTGAGCCTAGCGGTATCTTTGCGTCTTCTGTTGATAAAAGACCAACTTTTGTTGTACTTAGGCCAGGTAGTATGCGCCACCCTGCAAGATTCCAGATCTTTCCACCTGTTGTTAGCCTGCTGAAGGAAAAGCAGGAAGTTGTTCCTCTTGACAACCGCCAGCGATGAATCAAGAAATGCACCAAAGCGAGCTAGTTCATCAGCTTTCTCATTTCCCTCAACGTTCCTATGACCGGGAACCCATGAGAGAGTGACATCTGCTTTACGACTTAGCTTGCTTTTTGCCAACCTACATTCCCATACAAGCTTGGACTTTACAACGGTGGATTGCAGAGCTTTGAGTGCCCCCTGGCTATCAACGAAAATAGCTATCTTACGACGTTCCGGTACGTTATGTTCTGCCAGCCGACATGCCTCTCTGATTGCCAGAACCTCTGCCTGAAAGACCGTGGCCTCATTAGGTAGGCGAAAGGAATACCACACCACATTTCATCTTTGAACCATCCGTGAAGATTGGAAAGTCAAAATCACTCAGAAAACTATTTTCTTTCCAATCCATCCTGGTAGGAAATTTAACCTTGAAGTTGTTCTCAAAGCTATTATATGGCACTAAGTAATCGATTGTTTTCTTGAACATACTATTTTCAACGTATCCTAGTACCATACTATGTCCATACGGTCGTTCTGACCCTCAACCCGTCTCTTTCAGCCTTACCGTGCTGTTGCAGACGATGTTTTTCATGTGGAGGTTAATGGGAAGAAGAAATAGCAGTACGTTCAGCGCTGCCGTTGGACACATGCGCATGGCTCCTGTGATTCCTACACAGGCCGTCCTCTGCACACTACTTAGTTTGTGCACTATATAGCCCTTTGCTAGAGCTGGCCACCAAACAATTGCACCATAAATTAGTATCGGACGTACAATTGCAGTATACATCCATGCTGTTATGTTAGGGCGTAGACCCCATCTCTTGCCAAACAATCTTTTGCAAGGGTAAAAGGCCACACAGGCTTTCTTTTCCCGTAACTCTATATTGGATGGTTAAATGTCAGTTTAGGGTCAAAAATTACTCCTAGGTCACTGAAGGTAAAGACACGCGCCAAGGTTGTTGTCGATCGTGTAAGAAAATGAATGAGGCTCCAGGTGATGAAAAGTCATAAACTTGCATTTTGCGCAGTTTGACTCTAGAAGATTGCATAAACACCAAGTTAGATCCTCTTGCAATCTGACTTACGAAAAGATATCATTAAATGAAAGGCAAAGTTTGACATCACAAGCATACATTAAAACACGAGATTAATTCATGGAAAGAGGCAGATCATTTATAAAAGGATAAACATTAATGGGCCAAGATGGCTTCCCTGAGGAACGCCAGAAGTCACATCAACTGGGCAGGAAAGAGTGGATTTAAATAACAATCGCTGAACTCTATTTCTTAAATATGAAGAAATCCAACAAAGAAGATCTTGTGGGAAACATAAAAGATCCAATTTAAGTAAAAGCAGATCATGATTAACGGAATTAATTGCCTTGCTGAAGTCAGTATAAATGACATCAGTTTGACATTTTCGTTGAGACCAAGGCTTAGCAAAGATGTAAATTCAAGCAAGTTAGTAAGTAGTTGGTGATCTATTCTTCATAAAACCATGTTGACACGGAGAAATAATAGATTTACAGTAGTGATAAAGGGTTGATGTGAGCATTTTTTCAAACAGCTTTGGAATTGCTGAAAGTTTGGCAATACCTCTATAATTTGATATGTCAGCTTTGTTACGTTTTTTATGTAGCGGATAACATATGTTATTTAGGGAAAGAAAATTAGCCGGGTTGCATAAAAGTTAGCATAAGCAATAGAAGAGCCAGTTCTCTTAAAGTTTTTATGTAACCTCGACTTAATTTTCTTCCAGTTAGAAAGTCTTCTAGTAAGCCAAGGTGGTTTATAAGATACTATCGAATCAACTATACATGGGACATTGGCAACGAAAGTATTGTATACCTTTGCAAAAAAAAAAATTAATAGCAGTAGACATATCGCTGCAATTAAATAAGAAAGATCAATCTGTTCCGAGAAAGATTGCATTTTGTTGAGCAAAGTTAACTTTACGAAAACAAAAACGGCGCTTGAATATAGATATAGAGGCAGTTGCTGGACAGGTTACAGACAGGGATATTTCCAATGTTGGATGAATTCATTACTAAACACTAGATCAAGTGATCTATTCAAAAAATTGACTACAGAGTTCATTTGAAACAAAGAGTGTTCAAAAATGCTGCACAAAAAAATCATGATGTGTTGAAGGAAGTTGATAATTCGATGTACTGGAAAAGGACCAAGAAATCAATGGACGATTAAAATCGCCTAGCACGATAAAAGAGTCACGATCTCGAAGAATGTTATTAACTGAATTAATAGCACTGGCATGACTCAAATAAAATTCCGAAATGGAATTAGGCGGAATATAAGAAAATGATATAAAGATAGATTCATGTGGAAAAAATAACTTCACACAAATAAACTCAATGTTAGCTGGAAAGTTCAGAAGATCAAAATCATAATTCCCAAGAAGACCCGATGAACTTTCAAAAGCATTCGACAATTGAGAAGTAAGATTTTTTTGTTGGTTTTAAAAATTGGTTTCGCACCCCACCGGTACATACCTGAAAAATTTGATTGTCGTTTATAAACAGTCTGGACAAGACCATCTGGTACTACCACAGGCAAACTTATTACCATAAAGCCTGTCATGGTCCCGCCCGGACAACCCAGCACATTTTAAATGGACAATATTATTGCACATCCAACATGTGACTGCACGATTTTTGTCAGTATCAAAACAATCTTTTTTCAAACATAGACCGTTGCAGCACTGCATAAAAACATAGTAAAAACACAAAAAAAAAAAAAAAATAAAAAAAAATATAATAAAAAGAAAAAATTTTAAATTTCCTACTGTGGTTTAAAAATAAAAAAAGGGATAAATTCCTATTGGGACTTATACACAAAGAAAAATATAACGGAGGCGATATGAACAACAAGCAAAATCAACTGCTTTAAAAAGTAAAACAACAATGCAAAAACTATGCAATTGCACTTGATGCTTAAGAGCAATGAAAGAGAAAAACACAAAAACAAAACACAAGTATCAAAAAAAATATGTAATTAAAAATATTTGCAAATTAACTTTTGTGCACAACTAAAATAAGCAAAACACGATCAAAATAAATATTACCTGAATTTAATTATTAAAAAATTAAAAGTATGTGTAGATAATAAATCACTTATATCACGGAGTGAAAAAACAAGTCAAGCTCTCAAGAGTTCTGCTCTTATCCGTCTTGCTCGGGTTAACGTTTAGTCCACATCCTGTGGCCCACTTTAACAGTTTCTCTAGAGCTCCCTGCATGATGTTGCTTATCACGTCAGGAAACAGCCCTGATACCATAATCACAACGTCATCTGCATACGCAACTATCTTTGCCCTCGTCACCTCCAATTCATTTAAAATGTTATCTATGAATAAAAGCCACGGCAGAGGAGAGATTACCCTACCCTGTGGAGTCTCGCTACTGACATATCTAGTTAGAGTCGAGTTACTTAGCTTTGACCGTACTATTCTAGATTTCAGCATATTTACTATACATTCTACAATGTCTTCTTCTACGACAATCCTGGCTAGAGAATCCTGGATAGCACTCGTGCTTACATTTTTGAAAGCGCCCTCTATATCTAAGGGTGCCAGCGAGTATAGTTTGTAGTGAATCGCTCTCTTTGTCGTGCGGACTACCTCGTGTTGAGCCGTTTCTGTGGATATACCTTTGAGGCCGGGATTGCGGGTTTTATCGAGTTTGCCTCTCTAGATACGCCATATTTAGTTAAAATAGCAGGGATACCTATTGAAGGATATTGCGCCTCACCACGTATGGACGATCTTGAGCGTAAAAGGCTCCTGGCACATTTACCAGAATCTTACCCCCGCCAAAAAGTGTAGTCGTTAAACTTTTTTTTAATATTACTTTGTAAGCTTTTAACGTGAAAACGTTTTGAAAATGGATATACATGTCACAAACACAATTTTCAGAATTTTTCGAAAATTCTCTCGTTTTGTTTTAATATATCTCGTGACTCAAAAGTCGTAGCACCAAGTAATTTGTATATTCTAAAAATTTTTTCTTTATAAGCGTATTGATTGAGAAAGGTCTGCCCTATTTGGCTGATTTTCTTTTATTTGTTATGTTATAGGTCAATTAGAAGAATGTGAAAGAAAATTTTTGGAAAATCCACCGGGAAAGTGGGAAATTTCGACTTTTTGTATAATTATTATTTAGAAAAAAATTGAAAATAAATAAGTCAAATATTATTCAATTTCTTTGGTTTCCAACATAGTATTATGAGTTCTTCCAACTGGGATTTATTTTGCGGACACACATCGCCGACTTGGTAGCTGTGAAAATATTTATTTATTTATTATAAAGTTCAAATGTAATATACAATTACAGAAAATTTAGAAAGATAGAAGGTATAGCTAAGGCCTTAAGTTTACTACAGTGGAATGAATGCTAGCGATAATGTACATATTTACAGATTTAAGTATTGAACAGTACATAAATATTAAAATAAAATACAGTAGAACTTAATTATATAATATTTATATTAATATTAAATGAATGAATGCTATTTATTTATAATTACAAGAGTTAAAAATTTTGCTAAACTAATTGAAAATATTATAATTTATGGTATATGTTAATTGATCTTAGAAAATTACAAATGAGTCGGGTATGAGTATTGAAGGGGTTAGTTAAAGGATTGAAAGAGGATAGTGTGGGAAAGAATTGTAAAGCTGTGACAATAAAACATTCGGAATCTACACAATTCGTGCTTGCCGTGCTTGCACACCAGCGGATTTCTATCAACGATCTAGCGGTCTTCCTTACCGCTTACCTCTTTCCCTACAGCGAGTTGGTCGAGTGCGTGATCCCATCCAGCGACTCGAAAGCTCCAATGGTGCTTTTTGGTGATTTTAACTTAACTGAGACCGATCGACAAAAATTAAGTGAATATTTGAATAAAAATTTCAGGCTTCAGCTTCAGTATGACCAAGGTGAACAGACTTCACTCGCCGGGACCTGCTTAGATCTAAACTACACGCGCGACATGCAAACCTTACATATCATATTTCTCCCATCATTACCTTGTGTTAAATGTAATAAATTTAAATATTTAACTTACACCTGACAGTCAATTAACATTTCCTTTTCTTAACCGGTTTAACGATGTCTGTTTGAGTTGCTTATTCTTGGTATAATTGATTTTAACATCTTTACTTTCAATTATGAAAACAAACTTTGTAGTATATTGCGCAACACTTTAAAAGAGAATTGATTTAATATTGACGCACAAAGAATTAACAAAAATATATGTTTTACAAAAGATACGTACATGTAAACATATGTTATAAACAGAATCGATATCCGACAATTGAACTACTACTATTTTCTAGAGTTTACAAATTACTGTATTAGTTGACGTAACATATATGTACATATTTAGACTAATATCGAAAAAATCAGCACATTCGACTTTGCTTTAATAATAATGGTTCATGAAAAACTTTTTCACGCAAAACCAATTACGGTAGTGTAACGATACTACCTGCCTCGAATTGATACCTAAAAATGCTCGCGAAATGCTTTCTAATAATACCAAAATTGATACCTAAAAACACTCGCAAAAGGATCGGAAATGATACGTAAAAACGCACGCAATGCATCCACATATTTGCTTAGCTTAATGAAACATGAGCCAACACTTGAAGGCTGACCGACGAACTCGGACAAGACGCTTACGCTGCATTTATGCGCGTAGTGATCAGCAAAAATGTGGATACACGCGCACCAATACAAACACGCAAGTGAGCTAGTGTAACTTAAGTATAGATTTTAAGAAAAAAAGAGAGGTGGACAGACCGAAAAACAAAGTCAAACGTTTTTATAATAAATTACAATTCATTTACGTATCATCCGCGTACGATAGTTTTGTCCGCAAAAGACTCGCGAAACTATCATAAATGATAATAAATTTACACGTAAAATATTTTATATTGTTGAGTATAATTTCATAAATATTATGCATTGCTAAGAATGATGATAATAAAACAATAATGATAATGTTGTAATGAAAGCTGTAAATATCCATTCAACGAAAGTTTTTCTTAACATTTTTACATTTTTAATCCTAATTAATTCTTATCAATATTTGTTAGTTGGTCTGATAAAAATATAATATAATTATAAAGTTGCAACTTCATTGACAAAAAAAAAGTCACAGAGTTGTCGTAGGATACCCGGGTGGAACGAAGTTCCTTTTCAGCTGTAATATTTATTTCCTTAGACCCGTTTTACATTATACGATTCGCTTCAGACACTTATCGTCGATTCTTCTTTGTTGTCTAATGGTTGTGTATTGCTTGCTTTTCCATTGTAAGACTGTCGTAAGCAGACTTTTTCACATTTCTCTTCATTTTTCTTTTAGTAGGCAATACATTAATATGCAGTAGAGGTCTGCATGAAGGCAAAAAAAACGACATTCGAATTAAAGGTGGAGATACAAAAACGACGTTTCGAACAACTTCAACTTTAACAGAAAACAGTATTGGTGAATGGAAAAAGAACTGGTTTGTGAACCAGAAAACAGCTGTTTGTGAACCAAAAGAATTGCTTGATCGCGTGGTGAATGACAAAAAGCTTTTTTGGTAAATGGCAATTTCTTTGCAGTATTTACGAGTATGTTAAATTTGATGGCAGACTTTCCTATCTATTTAAAAAGTTATTCCAATTCATTTTATTACATGATAATAAAAATACATACTTCCTTTTTTTTAATAATTCAACTTTTAATACAGTTTTCTTCAATAATTACTTTCTTAAATATTCAAATTCACAACTGTTTTTTGTTTACTGAAGTCAATATGTTTGAAGTCGTTTGTGTACCTCGACGTCGTTTGTGTAGTTTGACGCTGCATGCTGCGTTTGTCGACAATGCAGCTTATCGTTGAAGTCGATTGTGTATCTCCACCTTTAATTCGAACGTCTCCACCTTAACAATGTTCAAAATGAATTGAGTGAATTAGAATGCGACGCTGAATGAATTCGAGTGAATTTGTGCGCTCACGTCAGATTCAGTCGCACAACATTGAAACAAAGAGAAAAGAATTGAATGAGTTCGAATGAATGGTGGTTTCGAATTAATTCGAATGCATTCACTTTTTTGCAAAAGAATGAGGGTTGTTGAAGAAAATAACAAAAAGCAATGGAAAATTTTGTTTAGAACACACAACCACTTACAGACTCGTCAACGTCTTTTGCTGCGCTCATCATCTTGTACGACAAACGAATGAGTGAATGATTCGAATTAATTCGAATGTCTCGGCTGTGCCCATGTATTTATTTCGTTTTGCACGCTATTTCATTCTAACTCATTTCACAGAATGCAGACAGACGGCTTGCGAACTCAAAACACAGTCGCATTCACATTCATTCATTTCGTGTTTCGCTCTCATTCAATTCAATTCAATTCGAGTTCATTCTATTGGACTTCAGTTGTGAGTGAAGCCACGCAGCTGTCTAATATGCAGAGACCCGTTGGACTCTGATAATATACATTGCACATTTTGTATTATACAAAAAATCGTAATTCTGTATTTTTTCTATCAATAGTCCAATAGCTTCCTTCGACCACTTTTTTCTCTCCATTATTAACTGAAAAGAGTTTTGGAATGAAATTCAAATTAAATAAATAAGTACATTGCCGTCGGCTGCACAAAATTCAAATTTACCGCGGTTTTCTATTCACAAGCACACGAAAGAGGCGAAAGAAAACAAAGAAAAAAGTGAAATCGAAATTTTTGTCCGTTGTACCATCAGACTACATAACCCATTGCATTTTCGGAACAGCTATTTTTTGATTTGGTCATACATACAAACGGAACGTTGTGGCTAATTGTGAAAAATTAAAATAAAAATTGTGAGAAAAATACATGATTAAAAACAATTTGCAGTGTATGCAAATAATTCTTGCAGCTTCCTTTTTTATTCCAGCTACTTATTTTTATTAAAATTAAAAAAAAAATACAATTTAAAATTTACTTCAAATTGTTTTGTTGTTTTGTGCAATGATCACAGCTGTTTTGTATTGGCGCGCAACAAAAAAAAAAGAGAAAGAAAATCGAAAATGACCTAAAAAGGCAACAATTAACCAGCACTGGGTAGAGTGACCAATTCCACAAACAGCGTTTTAGTTGCATTCTTATCGAATGAACATTTTCTACTATAACAACAACTACAAATTTACGTCACTTTTCCCTGTTGTTGTTGTTTGTACATCGAATGCTCAGTGTGAAATGGCTATTATATTAGACAAACACGTAAAGCTTTGATGCATTGAAATGACTTACTGTGATTTTATTTTAACCCTTGTTTTATTTAATCAACGAATTAAATATAAATATTGGAAACAACAACAGTTAAATGATGACATATAAATAAAATAAATGCCGATCGGAAGAACACACTATTTTATTAACTGAAGTAATTGAATGATATTGGTTTGATTATTTCATTCTTCTCCTTCTTCACCTAGTCTTACATTTTATGACACTGTTCGTATTCAATTTTCCAAAATTTTTCTAAATAATAATTATACAAAAAGTCGAAATTTCCCACTTTTCCGGTGGATTTTTCAAAACTTTCTTCCACATTCTTCTAAATGACCTATAACGAACATAATAAAAGACAAATCAGCCAAATAGGGCACACTTTTCTCAAGAAATACGCTTAGGAAGAAGAAATTTTCTTGTATTTATTCAGAAAGAAAAAGACTTTTCACAATATTTGATGCCTGTTTGAACGCCCCTCTCCCCTTGTTGACATATGCGCACCAACACACAATTCAAACAGGATGCAGCACAATATACAAATTACTTGGAGCTACGCCTTTTGAGTCACGAGATATATTAAAACAAAACGAGAGAATTTTCGAAAAATTCTGAAAATTGTGTTTGTGACATGTACATATACCCATTTTAAAAACGTTTTCACGTTATCCGCCACTAAGTATGTAGATAGATACATGTATGTTAATATTTTACTTGAAAGTATACAAAATTTACGTCTATCATTTGTGCCCTCTGTAAAAAACATTTCGGCAAAAATTCATCATCTTTAAATAATTATTAAATGGATGTAGCCAGGGGTTTGATGTCTATTATCTAATTTTTAATGGAAAACCGTCACTGGCGTGCAGATAGCGCCGGCTCTTGCGTTTGATCAAGGTAGAGCGAGATTGTCTTTCGGCGCCCTTTGTTCGTCACTTTCACTTCACGTAAATTCTTCTTCGGCGCTTTTAACTCACTTTTGTAACATTGACAACGGCGCGCACATAACGTTATGATAGCGGTATTTTAAAATTTTATTTAGCACTGGAAATTGTTTTTCGATTTTGGCTTTTTGGCTCCCCTTCGCGTATGGCACCTAGTTTTGAAAAAGTACAATAATATATGTATGTACAAATATTTTTTTTTACCATGACTTTCTCTCTACATTTATAATCTTTCTTAGTCAGCCAGTGAGTGAATGATAAACATGACACTTTTTAAGTTTCATGACTTTAAAACTGTATGTATAAAATTCTTTCATGAATTTAGAATTCTAGGTTCAATTGTTTATGTTTGTAAGCTATGGAGATTCGAGAGAATGTCGAAATGGATCACGTAATATTACATAGCCGTTGTCTGAACTAGGTATATATATCATACTACCATGTGTTCAGGAACTTCAATTCAAATAAATTAATTTATAAATATTTGATCTTTGGTAAGGTAAGGTAACTTGGATAAACCCAAAATTATGGTTGCCTTTCTTGCTTAAAAAAGTTTATTTTATTTTGTAATTAATTTTTATAAACATTATAGCCGTATAATGGAGCTTCAACATATGCTTTGTGCTGATCTGGGGAGTTTCTTCGGATGCGTCTTCCAATCGGTTCCAAATCGGCGTAGCATTTGGGGAACACCCGTCCAACTGCTTCTATAGCTTGTTGCCGGGTAACATCACGAACAGCAAGGACGGAATGCAGCTCTTTGCTTTTTACACAATCCTGTAAGTGGCTGCTTAATATTGAAAGGTGAAGCGTCGCCTTCAATCATAGCACTTAAGAACGAACAGTGAGCTAAGTTCGCAGCGCATATTTCTGTGCAAACCAAATGATCTACATTGCGAAAATCAAGATTATTGTTGCAATAATCAAACATGTGTATCATTTCATGGGTTAGTACCCCTTGAACCATGCCCTCATTGCGTGCCATGTTTTGGCACACAACAATTTGATTCATAACAGGGTCATAACCTCCTGTTACGGATGTGTCACATATCTCACACAAGATATGTCGACGCAAATCAATGGAGCAACCAGAACTTCGCAATGCTCCCATCATAAGTTTAACGAGTGGACTATTTTTGACGCACCAGTAGACATACCGTTCACACTTAATTTTGTCAATGTTTTCACGACCTTCAAATCCCATAAAAATACGAGTCCACTTGGGTTTGTAGTCCACCCCACGTCTTTCTGGATAAAGGTCATAACCCCATTCTTTTTTAGATACTGTTGAATGATTAGAATTTTCTACTTTATTTGTGCTGTTTTCTGTCTGTGAGCTTTTTTTACATTTGCGCGTGTTGATTCAGAATCATTACTTTCCACGTTATTTATACTTGGAATTTTTTCATAAAAAGGTATAATTTCTGCTTCCACTAATTTAATATATAAGAGCTACGGAGCCAATGGGACTGACAATGTATTAATCAGCTGACTGAGTTGTGTTCAAAGTAGTCCATCAAAATGATATTTATCATCCGTTATTAATTTGTTGTGTGTTATTTATTTATTTATTTATAAACAATTTGGGTGTACTTAAAATATACAAACAAACCAAAACTTACTTACTAGCAAATACTTATTTAAAAATTGTTTACAAAAATAAAATAATATTGTTGACGGTTAAATTTTTTACAAATTATATACAAAAATATAATTATTCAATTATTATTATTAACTTTTTTTTAAATTATTTATTTATTTTATTTTATTATGATGAAACATCCAAATTAGGGTTGTAATGACGCTCATTTTAGCGGAGGCGGAGGTCCAGAGCTTGACCTCCGTGGAAGCGGTGGTTAACGGAGGTGGGTTTACAAAGAAAAAAAAAATCGGTTTTTAACTTTTATTAACGAAAAAATGTGCCTATTAGTACACTTATATACTATATTTACGATGGGAAAAGGATCACATGGGCCGACTATCGACAGCTCTATTTGCAACTCTCTCTCTCTGTTAAAAAGTTCGTCTGACTAATATTGCGCAACAACAATTGTACACAAATTGTTGTTCGAGAGAGTATTGTCTAGTCTATCTGACTTTTTTATTTGTCTTCTGTGGCCTATTTGGCTTTCGTTGAGTCAGGGATGTGAGATGGAATGAGAAATGTGACGCCGCATGCAATGGCAAAATGTAAATATACCTCTGCCAAAACTCCGTGAAAAAAAGCGGAGGCGGATGCGGAGGTACGATTTCTTCCGGATGTATTTACAGATACGGATGCGAAGTTCCGTTACAACCATAATCCAAATCATTTAGATATTCATGCATCGTATGTGAGAGGCACACAAACACATCTTACTAACGCTAAGATAATGTACATCATGCATGCATGACCGTGTAAGGCGCGCATTAAGGTATACACACGCTGAGTCATAACCGTTTTTTAGGTCATTTTCGACTGTCTTTCTCCTTGTTTGTTGCGCTCCAACATAAAACAGCTGATCTTTGCACAAAACAATCTGAAGTAAATTTTAAATTGTAATTTTTTTTTTTTAATGTTAATAAAATAAGGAGCAGGAATGAAAAAGGAAGCTGCAGAAATTAATTGCATACACTGCGAATTTTTCCTAATCATGTATTTTCCACACAATTTCCATTTTATTATTATTAATAAAGATAATAAAGTTTACAAAATGTTATTAACTAAAAGAAAGCAAACAGTAGGAACTGAGGCCTTCGGCTCAATTTGCATTTTAATTTCTTACAATTAGCCATAACGTTCCATTTGTATGTATAACTTAAACAAAAAACAGCTGTTCATGATTCCAAATTAACAATCTGAACGTGATTCAGTGCAGTGCGAAAAGGCTAAAGGCTATTAGACCGCTTTCAGATTTGCGTGTTTGCAGCAGAATTCTCTCTTGCGTGTCTCGTTTTGTGGACGAGGGATGTGCGGGTGTCGTGAGATAGCTGACACGCATAAACCAGGGTGATGTTGGATTTCACCTTTTTCGTTGTTTGTTCATTTTGCTTGAGTTTTGAGGTTGAGGAATTTGAAAATATTTGCTTTTGATGACGCAGGCAAGTGTAAAAGAATACACACAAGCACAAAGAAGAATGAACGATTAAAGATGCATACGCACACGAAAATGTGAAACCCGTCGTAGTCAAATAAGCATGGATGAGTAAGTTTGATATTTAGCGTGAGTTAGTTATCGATTATAGAAAAAAAAATCATTCTGAATTTTAGTTTTAAAAGTAAACATATGCGCGGATAAAAGAAAATTTGATGATGGCAAGGAATTTTTACTGGAAATTACGATAAATTAATATTAAATTTTTTAATTAACATTTTTGAAAATACGAATATTTATTATATTTTACCAATTTTCCAAAATTATTTATTTACTTTACTTTTTTATTTTAATAAAAGCAATTTAGTAATCAAAAGAATAGTTTCTTATTTTTTATTAAATAAAATAACTAATACTGGGTCTTATAAAAAGTCGCCACGGTTTTTTGGTGCATTTTCGAACAAAAAGTTTCTTTATTCAAAACCAATTTCAATCAATTACACATTGGCCAATATTATCTATGACCTTTTGCCATTTTCCGATTAGCTTCATAATTCCATCGGTGTGGAACTTTTGTGGTTTATTAGCTTGTCAAAGTGATTTTCAGCGGCTCTTCGGTTGGCCAATTTTTTACCATGAAGAGAGTTTTGCAGAGACCGAAACACAGGGTGCTAGTAGAGGACCGAATTGACCATTTCACCACGTTGCAGTAGCTCATAATAGACAATTCCCTTCCAATCCCACCCAGCACTCAACATAACCTTCTTTGTCGTCAATCCAGGCTTTTTAGTCGTTTGCGTTGGATATTCTCGTTTTTAATCCATTTTTCATCGCCCGTATTGATTCGCTTCAAAAAAGGTTCCATTTCGTTACATTTCAGAAGCGTTTCACTGATGGTTATTTGGTCAATTAAATTTCTTTTAGTTAATTCATGTGGCACCCAAACATCGAGCTTCTTTGAAAAGCTTGCTCTTTTTAGATGATTTAAAATTGTCATATGGTTGATGTTTAGTGCCTCCGCTATCTCCTGACAGCTTCCGTGCCGGTCTCCATCGGATGCAAAATTTCATCGACTTTTTCAGTGACAGGTCGACCAGCGCGAGGTGCATCTTTTACATCGAAATTTCTGGAATGGAATCGATTAAACTGCACACATTTTTCAACATGTTTTTGCAGCGTTTTTCCCTTTTTTATAGTAAAAAAGCAACACATAGCGTATTTCTTTAGATATTTCACTCATTTTCAAATCAGTATATCTTTTAGCACGAGTTACGAATTACACAGCTCTCTTCACTAAAAATGTAGCCGGAAATGTCATCTTTCAAACACGAGTTCGTTTGAAACCTCAGCAAATGTTGAGCACAAAAAGTTCCTGATAGTTAAGCTGAAACTGCAAGAATTATTTGCATACACTGCGAATTGTTTTTAATGATGTATTTTTCATACAATTTATATATTAATTTCTCAAAATTAGCCACAACGTTCCATTTCTATGTAAAACCAAAACAAAAATCAGTTGTTCTAAACTGCGCAAAGTCTGTCTGAACACTTAACGCAGTTTCAGTTAAAAATTGTGTTATAGCTCCTGTCTGAATTCATTACTTATAAACAAACAAAATAAAAACAAACTCTTGAAAATACTAAAAACAATTGAAAAAATAAATCGATTAAATTAACTGTAAAATTTGCAATAAATAATTTATTATTATTGAAATTTTTTGGCACTTATGATGGTATGTGAAATGCAATAATAGAATTTTTATATTTCCATTCATTTCATGTATCATGTTACAGAAGAAACAAGAAAATTATAATATGCAATCGAAGAGGATGTATTGCAGACAATAGCGGTTGCTATTCAAATAAAATTTATTTATTTCCATTATGTGATAAAAAAAAATGTTTGTATTTACTATATGTGCACGGTTATCGCTCTGTAAAAAGGATGATCTTTTGTTTTGTTGTTTGCTCGGGGAAATTTTCAAAGATATTGAATATTATGAAAAATGTGTTAAACAGGAGTGCCATGGATTTCACTTTCGCCTCAATTCCAACCCAATTATGGTCAGGCGATTTGAAATCAACCCTTTTTTTAGAGATGATTTGGTTAAATTCTCCATTATCTTAAATATGTAGAGAAAAAAAGCACCAACAATTGTAGCTTATTGTTTTCCACAGTAACCTGCATTTAAAGATTTAAATTAAACATTTTTCACAAATCTTTATTTGATTACAGCAAACTAAACGAAAGAAGCAATACCAACTAATGCTGGACCATCCTGCTTGCAAATAAATTTTAACATTTTCCAAGATTCCAATGCGTCTTTAACTCAATTACTTGATATGTTATAATAAACTGTATTTGTTGGTAATGAAGCTGTGATGTTTTAATTTTGTTTTAAAACTGAAATTTGGCATGTTTGCAATCTGTTAAACCGGGGTACTTTACACGAATTTTGTTTGTTGAGAAGTTTTGTTTTTGATTGTTTTTTGTTGAATGAGGGATGTGAATGGGAGTGAGCAGAGTCAAAATATTTGCTTGGAATCTGTGGCTGAGTATAAATGGTAGCAAGAGGCTTCAAAGAAAAATCAACGCAGATAGCGCGCGCTCACAAATAAAAAGTACAGTGAACATGAAGAAAGTGATGCTTCAGTTTCATTTTCTTCAAACTCAATCTGGATACCTCCACGTTCTCCGATAGGGAATCCATGTCGGAAAGGTAGCTTGAGGAGTCGTAACCAAGAGTTATCCGGCAAACCCTCCCCCCCCTATCCCCGGCGCATTGCGTGTCTCCCAAGTGGAGTTCTTCTGCCTACGCCAATTCCTGGCACGATACCTTTTTCTATCCACGAACTACGCTTCTGAGTCTGATTGCCCCTACGCTGGTAGGCTGTGGCCTCCAGACCTATTAACACCGGGGAGAAACCTTGTGCGAACGGCTCTGGTCTAAAGCCACAATCTGTCTCCGTTCCGTTAAGACCGTGGCTGGTCTCAGAGTACGTTCCCAATTCCGTCGCCATTAAGTTGGCGGTGTAGGTTTGGTTGAGTATCACTACCAGTTAGCACTGGTCCGGCTCTGAGTATACGACCCCATGTCATCCCTAGCATGGCCTCCCTGCTTTTGCACAGATAACCATGGGACCTTTTATTTCGGTGACACTTTCGGGTCGGGATAGCGGCTTTGAGTTGGAACCCAAAAGTATGAGTTTTTCCCAATCCTCTTTAAAAAATGAGAAGGCCCACCCGAAAGGGGAACCTGCTTGCCTGGTACGGCAAAAGTCGACCAGTGGCGCTACGCCAAAATTGTTTGGTGGATCCACCTCCAAACCTCAGGTGCATGCGAGCATTGGCACGAAGCCATGCTCGTCTTCGGCCACCTCACACACCTCTAAGGTGGGTGCAACACAGTTAGTGGGCCCATCCTCATCTACAGGGACTGTAAAAGCTACCCCCTCTCCACCGGCTCTATAGACATTGCCCAAAGCAAATCTAAAGATTCGGGCTCTAGCCTTCCGGCTGCCTCTGATGTCCGTCCACACATTAGCGCGTCCACTCGGGCTTATAGGACCAGAAGATCTGCACACAAAATCCTAAGCAGACTTCAAGCTGTCGACCCTACCAAGCTCTCTGAGCAGGATAGGGCAGCTCTCGCGTGGGCCCAAAAAATGCAGATGGCACTATCTCCTCAGCAAACTGGGGGCTGGTTGAAGCTGCGCTCCTCAAGGTCTACAGAGAGATCATGGTCTCCGATCCAGGTCTCTCACTCAAATGTCGGGATGCCGGCTGGTACCAGGGGCATGTTAAGCTAGTGGCCTGCTCAGATCAACGCTCAGGGGATCTCTATAGGCAGGCCATTGGCAAGTTAGGAGACCTATGGCCAGGAGCCAAACTCTCAGTGGTCACCAAGGACCAAATCCCCAACCGACCACGCTCTAGAACTTGGATTCTGCTGAGCCCTCCTCGCCAGAGGACATCCTCGAGTTGTTGAGGATGAGTAACAGCGATCTGCCTACTCATGATTGGAAGGTTACACAGGTTGCTTACCTGGTACCTCCAAACAAGTCGGGCAACACGGAATCTGACGACTCAGTTAATGTTATATCCACCTCTGAGCTCGTCAATGATTTCTTTGGCCAAATGGGCTTAAGTGGATCGGAGTCTCCTCTGTTCGAAGAGGAAGACCCCGATAACACAATAATTCCCATCCCCAAAGATGGTGAAGGTAACCCAAATTAACCTTCACCACTTCCTCGGTAGCACTGCTCCTGCGTCTCTCCCAAGGGCACGAAGAGCTCTTCTTAATCCAGGAACCCTGGGTCATTAATGATAGGGTATGTGGACTCAACCACCAGGACTATCGCCTGATATACTGCGAAGGCTCAGGTAGACCTAGGGCTTGCGTTATTGTCAAAAAGTCAATTAATGCTCTTGTACTCCACAGGTATCTGGACAAAGACAACGTTGCCGTCATCGCAGAAGTGGACGGCACTTCAACCTGGATAGCATATTGCTATATGACACACGATCACGGACCCGCCCCTCCCCACGACATAGTCAGGCTTCTGGTTTCAGAAGCCAACAATAAGCGGATCCATATCGTCATCGGCGCGGATGCCACCGCTCATCACGATGTGTGCGGCAGCACGGACACCAACGAACGAGGTGAGTCCCTTCTTGATTTTATCTTAGCCCACGATCTCTTTGTTGCAAATCGGGGCCATGAACCTACCTCCTTGACTTCTAACAGAAGGGAGGTACTCGACGTCACGCTTGTCAGTGACCACTCACCCTTACTCTTAAGGGACTGCTCCTACTCAGATCATAGATATCTCACCTACACCATTGGATACTCTAGCTCCACAGCTTCTGAGGTTGCCTCAGAGTATTCCAATAGAAAACTCATCGACTGGAACAAATTTCAGTCTAGCAATGCCAACAACCTTGGTCAGGTACCCTCCATAACGGAAAGCGCCGTCATTGATAGGGTGGTCGTACAGCTCTCAAATGCCTTCAAACTATCAGCGGTAACTTCCTGCGTAGCTCTCACACCCACAGGTAAGAACAAACCCAGGTGGTGGAATGCCGAAATAGCAAAACTCCACAAACAATGCCGCAAGCTCTTTTACAGAGATAAGGCCTCAAATTACTGGCTTCCCTTCAAAGATAAGCAAAGGGAACTCAAGTACTCGGTAAGGAAATCTTAAAGAGCTACCTGGAGAACTTTCTGTGACAATATAGAAAGTGTCTCCGAGACAAGTAGACTCAGCAGGATCCTCAAATCTTCTCCAGGATCCCTGGATAGTGTCCAGAGACCTGATGGTAGCTGGACTGATATCGGGATGGAGACCTTGAATGTCCTGCTAGACACACATTTTCCAGGCAGTGCGTCTCTCACGAAAGTACCCATCGACGCCCCCCATACGAACCGACGCCGGTCTAACATTGTGGTGACCTAAGCTCACTTTCAGTGGGTCATCAATTCCTTCGACCGTTTCAAATCTCCTGGTCCTGACGGTATAATACCAGCAGACTTTCAGGAAGTTTCCAACATCGTCACACCGTGGCTTCTGCAAAATTATAATGCATGCCTCCACAACTCGTACATTCCCAGCATGTGGCGTGTGTCTCGTGCGGTCTTCATTCCCAAAGCAGGGAAAGTATCACACATCAAACCCAAGGATTATAGGCCTATTAGTATTTCTTCCTTCCTTCTCAAAACCTTTGAAAGAATTATCGATGTCCATATTAGGACCACCATCGATCAGAACTTTCTATCAATTTCACAACTTGCCTACACTGGGAAAATCACTATCCTATAAGGAATTTACGTTGTCCGTGTTCCTCGATATCGAAGGTGCATTTAACGACGTATGTACTAACGCGGTAGTCTCAACTCTGTCCGGCCTAAACCTGGACTCAAATATCATCACTCTTAATGAATTGATATTGTTAAAATCTCGTTCCATTACTGCTTCTCTTGGCAATGTCAACGTTACGTTCCTTTCATCTGGAACTTGGCAGTTAACTCCCTGCTTAGTAAATTGGATCGAACCGGATGCCGAGTTATAGCTTATGCCGACGACATTGCTTTTGTGGTATCTGGCAAGTTTCCTTCCACCCTATCAAAGAGATTAACATATGCTCTTAGCATTGTTTCAGAATGGTGTTGGGACTTTGGTCTCTCAGTTAACCCTTCGAAAACTGAGACCACACATACACAAGGAAGTACAAAATTCCTGACTTCCCCCTCCCCCCTAAATATGAAGGTGTCCGCCTAAATATTAGCAAAAGTGAGAAGTATCTAGGTCTTATTCTTGACTCCAAGCTCAGCTGGAAAGCAAACATCCTGGAACGGTCACGGAAGGCCTCGTGTGCTCTCTACTGCTGTAAAAGAGCCCTGGGCGCGAGCTAGGGCCTTAATCCCGCATCGCTACCTGGCTAAAGCTATGGTGGAACCAAACCTATATGGAGCCGTTTTCTGGTCCTGTCTCAAGGCAGTCAACCAAAAACTTCTTGACAAAGTCAGGAGAACGGCAGCCATTATGATAACAGGGCCCCTTCGGACCACTTCCATCAAAGCGCTGTTTGCAATACTCAACTGGATGCCAACTAGTCTTCTGGCTGAACAGTATGCTAAATGTTCTTTCATTAGACTTAGCACCATAGCTCGCTGGACTAGCCACTATACAGGGCCATGCAAGCATTCTGGGACGCGGTCTATCTGTTCCTGGGGTAGTCGACTATGTATGCCCCACACCTTACTTTAACCGGAAATTCTCTACCCACATTCCCAGTAAAGAGGATTGGCTGGACGGTAAAGTTCTAAAACCTAATTCTATTGACATCTACACAGATGGCTCCAAATTGGAGAAGAAAGTCGGCTGCGGCATCTTCTCAAACAACCCATAATTAAGGCTCAGCTTTCGCTTGTCTGACCATTGCAGCGTCTTTCAAGCAGAAGTAAAGGCCAAACTACTGGCCTCCCGGTGGCTTCTGGATAACGATGCTCCGGGGTCCCACATTAATATATATACAGATAGCCAAGCGGCAATAAAGTCCCTCTCGGGTGTATTTACTACATCCAAGCTGGTTCCGGACAGCCGTTCCTCCCTAGACACTCTAGCCTGCCGTGCACCCATACAACTATGTTGGGTGCCCGGACATAGAGACATTGTGGGCAACTGTGAAGCTGACGAACTAGCAAAAGAAGGGACGTCCCGTGTAAATGTAACGTCTTCTGCTGGAATTCCGCTAGCTACAGTGAAACACCAGTGTCCATCCCTCGTCAGAAGAAGGCAGAACCACTTAGACTCTATGTTCCTCTCCAGCTTAACCAAAATATCACTCCTACCAATTAAGGACATAGCTAGGTTCATTTTAGAATCCAAGTGGTTCTCCGCACCGGGCTAAGGGGTGTCGTGTCAACACTTTGCTGGTATCACAATGGACCATAATGTTTTTTTGTGCCTAAGTCAGCCTCTCGTCTGAGGGCTGCCATGTTAACCTAACCACTCTGGATATCTTCGTTTTGTTCATTTGAGGTTCGTTTGGCTAGTTTGTGATTCTATTGCTAGTTAGCGTTTGGTTGTTGTTTTGTCTTGTCTACACAAAATCAAATTGAAAAGATATTTTGTTTGCATTTGTATGTCCGCCTGCTTATGCGCTGCAGTCGACTTGTCATGATTAAGTGGCTCACTATGTGGGAAGATCCTGAAAGCGATGGCAATGGCGTTGCCAGTGGAAACCTAGTCTTTAATGCCAAAGGGTAAAACTGAAGCTGAAAGTAGTCCAAATGAGACATTACGAAGGGTCTTAATGCATGACGTAAGTCTTCTCAAATCAAGTCATCCTTATAAGTAAGCCCTGCGATTAAAGTAATTTTTATCAGCAATTTATGTAATTTGTGCATATATTCTAATATTTGTGGGACTTAATAAATAAAATAAGTGTAACATACGAAATTGACTCGACAATTTACCACGTATGTTAATTTTTTTTGTATGCACTTTGTTTAACGCGAAATAACAATTTTGAGAGCGAATCAGCCACGGTATTCACGAGATGTCGAAAACGTCGAAAATTGTCTACGGTAGCAAATGTACTATCTCATCTCGTGAACGACCAATTGTGCTTGCACACCAGTGGAATGTAAACAAACAAATGAAAATGCCGAAAAAGTTAAAAAAGCGAATGTATTGAAATAAGTACGATCATTTTCGTATAATCGTTTATCATTTCTATGTTAAGTATTATTCAACATAAATTCTAGTTTCAATAACTTTGTTCCACTTATTGTTTCTTAAATCGGTAAATTTTCATTGATCCTTAATTTCTATTTGCTCGTTCCACCTGGCCATTAGCTTGTGGGCTGCTAGTAGCTTTTTTAATATGCTGGATGTCTTTTGTAAACTGTTCGAAATTTTTTTACGTAAAATCTGATCCTCTATCTAATACAATCAAGGGTGTAGTTGAAACCGAATCGGAATTCTCCTGTTGTCGAAATTGTAAACCGATTCCCATATGAAATGGTGTCGTGGAATCCGATCGGATTTACCTTTTATCGAACATAAAGAATACTGATATTTGAATCAGCTGATCGTCAAATAAAATCTCACAAAATTGAAAATTGCATAAATAAATAGGTAAATTTGCGAAAAAAATAAGTTTTGGCGTACTCGCTTTTATATTGTATGAGGAAGAGCGTTCCTTGAATCTGAAAAGGAAGTCCGAAAGGCGTAAGTGCAAAGTTATTTGTTGATTGCTTTTTAACCCAGATTTATATTTATTTTTAGATTTGTAGCTCATTACCGGATGAACAAGGATGCTAAATATATTGGAGCGTGGGTAAAGCTGAAGATGGACGAAGGAGAGAAACAACAAGCGAAGATACATTTTTATACGAAATATAAAATCCCGGGTATCATTGACTGCATCGATAGCACTCATATCAAAGTTGTAAAACCGAGCATCAACGACCACCTGTTTTTTTTATAACCGCAAAGGCTATTACAGCATGAACGCTATGATTGTAAGTAAGAATATATATGGAAACTAAATATGTGCTACTGTAAGGTTTTGTTTTCAAGATTTGTGACAGCAACATGATGATTCGAGCGATAGATGCATGATATCCTTCAGCAATGATGCATTCATCTGGAGCAGTGCTCGACAATATTTCCTTAGGTAATACGTTAAAACGGTGATCGGACATGTAGCCTTCTTGGAGACTGTGGATATGGCATTGAATCGTTTTTGCTGACGCTTTACCACGACCCACCTTGCAATTTCTAAAAACACCGTTTTAATGTGGCACATGCATCGGGGCGAAACATAGTGGAAAGAACAATTTGAGTCCTCAAAATACTGTACGGATGTTATCGGACCAATAGTGTGATTGAAATGTGTCACTCAACAACACAAAAACTTCGATAACGTCTTGATTCCCTTTTTTTGCTTTTTGTTTTGATCTTGTTCTTATCTTGTAAAAAAAGCTTTTTTTTGCTCTAAACAAAAGAAACAAGGGAAAAATATTGCTGTGTTTACACACACACACATAAAGAAAAAAAAATCAGACAAGTGTGAGTCGGACTCGCACACGGAGGGTTCCGTACCATCGCACAAGATATAACACAATGTATGCAAATTTGTGCCTCTGTCTGAAGTGATGTAAAATTAATTTGCTTTTGTTTTTATCGCAAAAGAAAAAAAAAACAAAAAAATATTTAGGAAAAGATTAAATTAAATAACAATGCTTCTAAAAATGTGTATTTTTAGTATTTGCCACTCAACACACAATTGAATTACATACTTTGTGAAAATTTCTACTAATTTTATTAGAGTTTGCCGTATTTTCTGTTCTAAATTTAGCAAGTGATTTTAAAGTTAATACAAGACTATTTCCTAGATGACACCGAAGCATTCAATCAAGGTAAATGACTTGCACCTTGTGAGGGAGGACCATATCCCTAATTTACCGAATGGTCCACGTGGTACAGTACATTTGTTATGCTTATTGAATCTAGTTGCGAACTTGATAGTTTATCGAAATTTTTACACTTGCGGTCTTCGTAAGGGCCAGTACCATTAAACGCAATAGAATCTTTGGAGCTAACAAATTATAAAAAGGCATTGAAGATTTTCAAGGATAGGTTTGAGAACCAGTTAATTATTGTTCGGACCCATGTTAGAGAGCTGTTTTATTTAAAAATGGTTGCTAAGGCATCCGCCTTAGACGTGTTGTAGATGCAGTAACGTCTCAATTAGCTGCCTTACGTACATTGGGTACATCGGAGGAAATATTAGATGCGATAATAGTGCATCTGGTGCGTGGAAAATTGGATGATGACAAGTCGGAGCGATGGGTCATCGAGCATGATAGTGAAGAATTACCTAAATGGGAGTTGTTGTAAAAATTTGTTGTTAAGCGTTATATGAACATCGCAAGTCGTGAATTAAGCAACGGTGGTACTGCAAAGGAAGCCAAAATTAAAGGGTATCATAATAGAATCAATGCGGTTCTATTATTATTATTCCACTGTTAGAAATGATAAAGGGATATGATTTAGTTGTGCAGGTGTTCATAAATTGGCGGAGTGTCCTCAGTTCCTAAAACTGGATAAGATACAAAGGTATCAGCAAGAAGCATGCTACAAGGGTATGCGGTGCCGCAAGGTGCACGATATAAAAGGGTCCCATCATGCGTTGTTACATAGATAATTATCTGCTAACGTAACGCCTACTTCGAGTGAAGGCCACGCAGCATTGCAGTCGGAAACAAGTTCACTAAATAGTTCAATATTATAAAATGTTTGTGCTTGTAATTTAGCTACAGCGTTGGTTTTAGTTAAAGGCAAGGGTAATGAGTTCGTGAAGTGCAGATGTGTACTTGATGCTGGAAACCAAGTTAATTTTGTAACCAGCAGTCTTACGGCAAGGCTAGGATTAACGGTAGAGAATGCAGGGTTAACAGTGCATGGCATCGGCAACACCACGGCATGTGTGCAAGGCTGCGTAGACATTCTATTGAATTCGCGATTATCCTCTTTCGCTGCAACGGCTCAATTTTTGGTTCTCAATCACATTACCAGATATGCGCCTAATACTTCCAAGCTCCTATATCAATGGAAATTACCCAAGGGAGTGAAGTTAGCGGATCCGAAATTCAATGCGAGCGTACCCATTGATATATTGTTAGGTATCGATTTGTTCTTCCCCTTATAAGCAGTAGTCCAAATTCGTTTAGCACCACATGTACCACTGCTACAGAAATATCTCCTGTGATGGCTGTAGTAGGTGAAGGAACATCGTCCGTCACATGCGGAGTACCAGGGGTCAAGCTAACCGAAGACTCCAGGGAAGATAAATTACAGAAGATGGTAGAATCTTTTTGGAAGATGGAAGATATATCAGTAAACACTTACACCGCTGAAGAGCAGCTGTGTGAGGAACACTTTAAGGCGAATGTGAGGCAAACGCTGTCAGGTCGCTTTTTAGTTCGATTACTGTTTAAAGCTGGTGAGTTTAGGGAATTGTATAAAATTGCTGTGAATCAGCATATAAAGTTGGAGAATAGGTAAAATTGAGATGGAGCTCTTAAAAAGGCTTATGAAAAGTTTTTAGATGAATACAAAGAATCAGATCATTTACGAGTAGAAGTAGTAAACCATGCTGACATTTCGCAGATACAGTATTTCAGTTTTACGGCCAGGCACAACAAAGTTGTTTTTTATGCGTCCTGTAAAACTAGTAATGGACGATCTCTAAATGATTTTTTAGTTGGTCCAAAGATTCAAGATGATTTGTTTGTAATTCTGTTGTATTAAAATCGGATCGGAATTTTTTGCGCCAAATATGATCGGCATGATTTTTCGGACATCTTCAACAATTATCGTCAATATTTCAGCCAATGTCAGCAAAACCTTTATGAAATATTCATTTAAACCTTCCGCATAAATCGTCCATTGGTGAAACCCGTATGAAAAACTGTTTAGTAGTTTTTGAGAAAATCGAATTCAGACAGACAGACGCGGTTGGGAGACTTTATTTTATTATATGAGAGGATATTAGATTCGATAAATGTTTTTAATAAATATATTGTAGTTTGGATTCGGTTTCGAACTGAAATTCGTACTTTGGATTCGATTATCACGAATACTTGCGAAAACTGTCCTTTGCCTGCCGATTCCCTCTTATAAAGGATGCGAACGTTACAGGGAACTTCAATAAAAATTAAGAAGCAAAAAAGAAAACATAACTAACAACAAAAATTACGTACTAAACCTAATTAAGTCTAATATAAATTATGCAAATACAATTTGACCAAAGGTTCAAGCAATATAAATAATAACTCTTCAATTAACTAAAATTCGCAAAATATCTCCCTAGAACAAAGTCCTTAACTGATGAAGCAAATACAGAATAGTTGGATACTCACGAATCCACATGTGGTTTGATGGACTCAATATCAACTCTTGTCAAACAACGAATGCAACTTCTACTTACACATACATAAATATCATAATTGGTGGGGATTTTAATGCTTGGACAGTTGAATGTGGTTGCAATAACACCAAAAGGCGCGGACGAGCTTTAATAGAGTCTTTTAGTTCTCTAGACGTGGCCCTACTCAACCGAAATAATGCAATCTCATTTGACAATGGAAGAGGTAGATCGGCAATTAATTCTGCAGATTGGAGCTGTATTGTTAATGCGCTAGCTTCACTGGAGATACTCAGCTACCTGATTCAGATGATAGTGTCTTATTTCAGTGACAGAACACTAAAACAAAAGAAGACACCAAATCTTATGAGATAACTGGAGGTGCTCCACTAGGTTCCGTCCTGGGTCCATTACTATGGAATATCATGGACGATGGCATCCTGCGGATGAATAAACCCAGTGGTGTGGACATAGTTGGGTATGCTGCTGACGTCGCTATCATCGTAGTAGCAAAGACGCTAAGTGAGGTCGCATCAAAAGTCGAAAGAACTGTTGCAGCTTCAAGAAGTTTGCTTAGGCAGAACCATCTATGCTTGGCGGAGCATAAAACAGAGCTGGTCCCCATGAGCTCCAGGAAAAAGGTTGAAAAACTGTCAATGAGGATCAGGAACCACATCATTAAATCGAGGACTTATATCAATCATCTAATCGAGTCAGCCAAAAAAGCAGCTGCCACAACACAAAAATTGGCGAAGATTCTCTCAAACCTAGGTGAACCCAGACAGCAAATACGGGTTTTACTAAGTTCGGTGAGTAAATCTATACTGCTTTATGCGGCTCCTATTTGGGCTAGGGCTCTCGCAACTAAGTCATAGTCGCGAGGAATAAAGAGTGCACACAGAGTTGCGAACCTGAGGATGTGTAGAGCCTATGGGACAGTTGCAGACGATGCGGCGGGCGTACTTGCAGGCCAATTGACTTGGAAGCCTTGGTTGCAAGGGACTTATACCTAGCCCGAGCGACTTCCCATAGAAATAGCTGTTTGGAGATCAGGTGCAGGTACATAAACATATGGCAGCACAGGTGGAGCAATGCAGAGTCACGAAGTATTCATCACCTTATCCACAATGTAGAGGATTGGCTAAAGAGGAGCGGTGGAGACGTTAGTTTCAAATTTACCCAATTCGCTACTGGCCGGCCACGGGTGCTTCAGGCAATGCTTCGGTAGTTCCATAGGGATTAAAGGGTTTCGAGGCAGGAATCCGACATAACTTGTGGCTCGAGCCATGAGATTCTTTTTTGGAGATTTTCTCCTCCTTATTTGATAACAAAAAAAAAAAAATCGCTCAATGTAATTTATCTAATCAGCCAAAGCAGAGGCTAGATTTAACTAAAGTTTTAGAAGATAACAACCCCGACCTGTTAGTGCTAAGCGAAGCAAGATTTAGTCCACGGCATAAATTAAAACTTGACGGTTATTTTTCAATCTGAATAGATAGAGTCGGTGTCTCAAGAGGTGGAGGCACGGCCATTTTTATCTCAAACAACAACACAAAAGAATATGCTCTGAAAGATTGGCTCTCCCAACACAATACAATTTTGAAGTTATCTGTATGCCTCAATTACACCTTCTTACGTAAGCGCAGACTCATACCTAGACTTATGCAAGTCCGATCACGGACTTGACATTAAAAAAAAAAAACAAGCAATTAAAAAAACTGTCTAAAGTGCATCGATTACGACAGCGACCATCCTGCAACACAGATTGTGACTTCTAATGGAGATGACACAAACTTTCTGAATCTCTGCGCTAATCATTCTATCGCAATATTACACTTCAAAAGAACTAGCTGGACAAAATTCAATAACAATCACAATAGCTACAAGATCCTCCAACTCCAAATGATAGGAATCTCTCTAACTTAGAAATAGATCAAAACCTCCTCAAACTACATAACACATTAACTAAATCGATCGACAAAAACGTACCTAAAACAAAAAACTTAAACCCTATCAAAATCCTTATTAATCAGCCTATTATGAATAAGTTAATAAAAGAAAAAAATAAATTACTTTCACTGATCAGGAGACACAGCCGAATAGAAATTAATCTTACTTCTCATATTCTTAATTTAAATGAAGAAAAAAAAATAAAAAAATCAGTCAAGTGTGAGTCGGACTCGCACACGGAGGGTTCCGTACCGTTGTACAAGATTTTTTGGTTAAAATAATAAATTATGTTCATATTTAACAGCCTAAAAGTATACTACAATTAACAGCTTAAAAGTATACTACAAAAAAAAATTTGTTAAACAAAAGGTTAAATTAAAAAAAAAAACTCCTTAAAAAGTGTATTTTTAGTATTTGTCGTTCTACGCACTCTGTGAAAGTTTCAACTCTCTACCTATTACGTTTCATGAGATAGAGCAGGAGTCCGACGGACGGCGTAAGCTTAGTAATAGGGTCCCGTTAGCTCCCTATGGGTATGGAACCCTAAAAAAGAATAATTTTGGCTATGTCGAAGTTGTTATACTCTTCACGCCTCTTATAGTAGTCCGAGGGTCTTGAAATTTATAAGGTTAATGGATATGGGTCAGACACTAGTAGTGTCCAAATTTTACTGTCGATAATAAAAAAACAAACAAGTTTTTCTAGTAAGAACTTTCTTTTGGATCCCGGATTGTATGGGGGGTACCCCCCATTGTGGTGCGATTCGGCCGATTCCGACAAATGTACTGCGTATGATAAAAAGAAAGCTCCGTGCAATTTCAGCCCTCTAGCTCAAAAAGTGAGGGACTAGTTTGAATACATACAGACAGACAGACATGGCTAGATCAATTCGTCTCGTCTATGTCTAAGAATCCTTCAATCATTTTCTGGATATAAAAATCGGTTATGAGGACATTCAAGCATCCATAACTACGTTTAGTAGCATAACATAATGAACTGCTTTCTAAGCAGTATTTGTTGGCTACACATATGAGTGTACACCCCAACTATAGAACTATTATGGGCGTTATTCCCCCAGGCATATTCGAAGGGATATCTGGACATACGAGGAAGATATAGGTTTCTTTCTTAGGCGATACTCCTGATAAAAGTCGTTATAAGTCTGATCGTAACGAATTACTTCGGAAGGCGGTTGAAAATGCTTAACAGTCACACCTGAATAATGTTGTGCTAGGTGGCCGTCCTCCACCTGTTGATGATAGTGAAAAGCGTCTCCCTCGTAGTACTAGGACCACCTTAGCTCAATTAAGGTCCTCCAGTGCTACAGGGAGCGCATAGGTCTTTCTGACAATGACCGCTGTCCGCAGTGTGGTGGTTCTACTCACAACATGGTTCACCTTTTTAACTCTACCATAAAACCGACACAGTTGGATCCAATTGACTTATTGCTACAACCGATAGAGGTAGCTTCCTTTTTAGGGCTGCATATGTAGGTTTAAGAACTTTACCCATTTTTTCTAACACTAATTAAGTAACGTAATGTGTAATATTAGATATGAAACAGATATCCGTTAACTATCCAGATACTTGTTTAAAATACGCCGAATACCGGATTTTAAAAAAATCTACGTTTAAGCTTTAGAGGCACTTTATTGAATCCATATAATTAATAAAATCATTTTTTTTGATTACATAATACATAAAAATTAATACTCGTACTGGCAAATTGTGATGAACATACACCAAAATCTTGAAATCGTGTTCTTTTCTTGATCGTGAGCTTCATGCGATACTGCTAACTCTATCTCTTGAGGTCGAAAAACTTTAGAAGGATATTTCATTGGAAACAATTCAAAATTTGTTAAAATTAGTTCCTGTGCGTTTGCAAAAGGTCATCGACGTCAAAGAAGGGTTTAATTTAATCGATCTGTTATTCTCAGTTGTTGTTTTTGCTTTTCTCCTTTTTTCTGAAAAACAATGTGTTTTAAAAATACTTTTGTCCATCATGGTAAGGTTTTAATAGTCTTTTATAAGACAATGAAGCACTTACTTGGCTCATGAAGGAAAATGCCCGAATTCGCCTCCTAAGAATGTTCGCTTGTAAGACGCAACATTAATCTTCCAGTTTCTGAAATAAACAAAAAGCACGTCACAGGTGCATGTTTCATTGACATTGAAAAAGCCTTTGACAAGGTCTGGATTAAAGGTTTCACAGTTAAACTTATAAGTCTCCATTACCCTGTACAGCTACTTATTCTAACTTACATTATGATCTCAAACAAGAAGTTCAGAGTTCACATTAATAATATCTCTAGCAGCCGTGACTACAATGTCATAAATGGCATTCAACAATGGACAGTTAATGCTCCAACGCCTTTTAATTTATTTTTACTTGAACTAATGAACAATATTAACAACATAATGCAGACGACATTTACTTTGTTATAGGTAGTTAGCCGTTCGTCTATGTAGTGGTCTAGTAACCTCTGTGCCGTAACTGGTAGGCTAATGGAAGTGCGACTATAGTCTCCATGTAGTGACCACCGGTAACACGCTTCTTAGTAAGGTCATGTCTCTGTTGAGGGTGTGGCTAATATAGTCGAGCTAGGAGAGAAAACTCTACACAAACCCCAATCCAAGGTGGAACTGCGTATGCCGATGGATGAATGGCTAGTGGGTATCAAGTCGCTAATATACGGACTTGGGGTGCCCAGGCTTGGCCCCATTTCAACATGCCTTACTGCGCTACTGGTGTAGTTGACCGATACTCCCCTTTACTTCTGGGAACAAAATGAACAAAAACTACAAAAATCAAAAACCAATGGCGAGAGCGGCCATAACAGCTCACTAAAAGAGGCCACAGCACCTCAACAAAGAGATGAAGAGCAGCTCTCAATTGGCCACTGCTACAGGCATGATACCAACAGCTGAAAAGTCGAAGGAACTCAACGGCGCGGGCAAAAAGAGGTTTAGCTAGTTTCTCGAAAAAGGACTCAGTAAGGAAGAGGCATACGCCAAAGCCATGCTCCATATGCCCATAAACAGGGTCGAAGGCGAAAAGCCAGGCCCCAAAAGACAGAGATCGACTGATCAAACAGCTCCAGAGGCCACCCAGCCAACTGCCTCCTATAAGGCTGTGGTGACAGGCATCAAAATTGCAGTGCTTGCAAGGGACTATCCCAATACGCCCCTAACAACGGAGCAAATGGACTCCATCCATTAACTTTTTCTGGAAAAAATTATAGCCGAAAAAGAATAGGTTACAAAGCCAGCTTTCCTGGGCGCTATCTATAAAGGAGGATACATGGTTCTGCACTGTAAAGATAGAGCATCAACAGACTGGTTAAAAACGACCATTACCAACGCGTCGCCCTGGGAAGGTTCCTTACTGTGGGCCACAGAGGAAGCAAAGATGCCACACTCACGGATCGCAGTGGGGTACTTTCCGAATGGTACTTTCACAAACACTTTTGAGGGTACACTGGAGCTTCTCCTTAAAACCCATTTCCTGGATTGTCGGCTTAACACAACCAGCGATAACGATCAAGGGGTGTCAGCATACAATTACTACAGGGCTCTACTATCTATGGAAGAGTAAATTTTGAATGGGTAGAATGGGCAATTAACTTGTCTAAACTCTACAAATTACCCGGACCTGATGGCATATTTCCAGCTCTACTTTCCATGGGCGCTAGGAGATTAATAATTAGTTTGGTTCAAATCTTCAGATCAAGTTAAATATTGGGATATGTTCCAAAGATTTGGCGAGAGATCAAGGTTATATTCTTACCAAAAGGTGGCAACAAGCCCCCTGAATCTTCAAATCCTACAGGCCAATCAGTCTCATGTCCTTCAAGTTGAAACTATGTAAAAGATATTGGACTGCCACCTAAGAGAGGAGGTACTTTCGTATACTCCACTACACAAAATACAACATGCTTATCAAAAAAGGAAATCTACAGTTGCAGCACTGCACACAATCGTTCGCGATATAGAAAAGGCATTAGACCGAAAGGATTTATTTACATTGAGGGTGCCTTCGATAACGCGAACTTTCACGCAATAGAACTGGCATTCTCCAATAGAGGAGCTGATGCAGCAATAGTAAAATGGGTAAGCTATATACTAAACAAAAGAATAATTACAGCCTCGTAGGGGCAAGTCAACCTGAGTGTTACAGCAGTAAAGGGGTGTCCGCAGGGGGAGTATTATCACCACTGCTTTGGTTCTTACTAGCTGATAACCTAATACAGATCCTTAACAATAAAGGGTACAAAACAATCAGATATGTAGATGACATATCTATAATAATCACAGGCAGCCATGAAAGGACTATTAGGAACTTAATGCATGATGCCTTAAATACAACATGGGAGTGGTGCAGGTAAGAGGGGTTGTAAATTAACCCTACCAAAACCACTATTGTTCCATTTACCAGAAAAAGGGCTTTTGACGATCCAACATTAAAAATAAATTTGACAGAGGTACCCATAAAGGTAGAAGTGAAATATCTAGAAATCATCCTGGATAAAAAACTTACCTGAGAGGCATACCTCAATGCAGTCATAAAAAAGCCACGAAAAAACTTTGGACTACAAAACAACTTCTAGGGAAATCGTGGTGTCTGAGCCCCAAAATGATCTTCTGGACCTGAGTGTAGATGGTTAGATCCATCATACTATATAGGATTTTGGTATGGTGGGGAAAACCAAACAAACAACTGCCATATCAAACCAGTGTAAATTACAAAGGCTAGCGTGTCTAAGCACTACCGGGGCTATGAAAACTACCCCAACTGCTGGCATGAAAGCGTTGCTAAATTTAGCACCTTTACACCTAGCGACATAACAGGAAGCTGCTATGAAAGCACTCTCAATCCATAGGAAAGAAAAATTCAAAGCTTCCTGCTTATCTTACTGGACACCTAGAAATTTTAAATACGGTTGAACATGCTACAAGTACTCGATTTCACCAAGAGGTACAATGTCACTTTCCCATCAAGAGAGGATCGCTAGCCCAACATGGTTACACGATGATTCGCAAAAATGGTATACAGATGGATCCAAAACGCTTCAGGGTGTAGGAGCAGGAATAGTGGTCCCAGGAGCACACAAATCAATAACATTAAGTGCAGATTCCATAATTTTCCATGCGGAGCTCTATGCTATAATGGAAACAGTGGAAATCCTATCCAAAAAAGAATTCAAAAGAGTCAAAATCAAAATACTCTCAGACAGTCAATCAGTCCTCAAAGCCTTAAAAAACTACACATTCACATCAAAAGTCCTCATTGAGTGTAACAATGCCCTCAGCAAACTGGCTATCCACAATCAGGTTTCTCTGATCTGGGTGCCAGGACATGAAGGACACGAAGGCAACGAAAAGGCAGACCTTTATGCCATTGCCATGACGAAGGGCCATTTATTGGCCCGACCCCCTTCTTTGGCTTCAATAAGAACAACATAAAACAGGAAACCAAAAAATGGATCCAACAAAAAATTAGAGAATACTGGAGTAATATTGATGGTCTCAATCACTCAAAAAATTCCTGAGCTTTGATGCCAATAGAGCAAACATCGCTCTCACACTAAACAAAAAAAGTCTTAGATTACTCTCCGGAGTACTAACAGGCCACTTCGCCTGCAATAAGCACTTACATAAAATAGGAATATCTAGCATAAGTATTTGCAGATTCTGCGGTGATGAGGAAGAGTCTATGGAACACCTAATCACCAACTGTGATGCACTAGGCCACAGAGACACAAAATCCTAGGTTCATACCTACTAGAAACTGAAGACCTTCTAAGGCTCCCTTCGAAGGAGCTGGTTCGATTCCTTCGTATACTAAATATTTAAGTACGAAGGGGCGCACAATAGATCAATTTGGTCGCAGTGCTCAAAGACCTTAGCCTAACCCGTACTACCATTACCATCACTTTATACGATAGTTGATTCGGTGTTTAGTCAGCTCGGGTCGACTAAACCCACACTAGGTGCTTATACGTGCATAGTCAATGTGAGCTTATTGTAATCGAATTTGTTTGTTTACAATAATTTCACAATTGGCATATGAATAAAATATAATGTGGCTTTATCGTATAAACGGGGTACTTGTCATCTACCACCCGGGAGAATAAATTTTCAAGATTAACAGAAATTTATAACAAAATTATTGAAACATTTGCAAAAAATTTGCATTTAAAAAAAAAAATACTTACTGCAATATTTCGTCCACCAATTTCTAAATGCAAAAATAACATAAAAAAAAACGGGGGAAGTTTAAAATAATTTCCAATGAGACGAGCAACCTTGTTTCGGAGCTGAGCCTTTCGTTTTCTGCTTACACAGTCAGGAGCAGCGAAATTAAAAAAAAAAATACTTCGTTCAAGCAAGTAATTTCATATTTTTTTTCGCCTTTGCTTTTTGCTTTATCTTCGTTATTTTAGTAAGTACGTCGTCGACAACTTTCATTTATTCTTTTGCTTATGTTCATAACTGTGAAATCTCTCAGTCGACAACCATAGACCTTGTTTTCACGTAGCATCATGCCCAGCAGCTCGCGTCGTTGATTCTTCTTTCTCAGACAGGCATCCGATCATAGTAGCATCAAAGACTTATATAGACTGGACAGTTCGGAGTACAATGGTGCCACTCTCATTTTTCTCTTTCGAAGAGTTTGTACGTGTTTCCTACAACAAGAACGCATAAAATTGTTGTTGGAATGGTCAGATTTTTGTGAGCGATTGTTGTTGGTTTGTTGACTTTCTCAGCAATATTGAAAGCGAAACAGCAACTTTGAGAGCGAAAATGCAATTTTGAGAGTGAAACACAATTTCGAAGTTCGAATTGTCCAGTCTATGGTATACGAGGTCTGTTCAAAAAATAAGGCGAATTTTCAAATTTCGCGGGCTACGTACATTCGACTTTCGATTATTATTTTTTTTTATGTACGCTCGTCTCGAAGATATGTTCACGGTTTTAGCCATATAGCATGTTTAGTTTGTTTGTGAGAGGCATAAAGAAGACAAGTGTTTTGCGTGTTCGGCGATTTTCTGCTATCGAAAAAAATGGATCAAAGAAGTTACATCAAATTTTGTGTAAAAAATGGAATTAAGTGCTCAAAAACACTTGAAATGTTGTCTTTGGTTTGGTTGTGCTCAACTTAAGCACGTAATAATTTCATTACTATTTCGTTTACTATTTCTGGGCAGAGCAGAAGCAGATTTTGAAAATTTGCTACGCTACAAATCTTGTTTTGTTTAATATGGTCATTATTCGCATATATCAAATATAAGTAACATTACATATGTATATTTTATTGAAATTGTTACATTTCGAAAAAAGGAAATACGAGTATGTTTAAATTTTCATACATTAAAAAGCTTTACGAAATTAATAAGAAATGTAAAACAAAACTAACTTTGGCCATGCCGAAGTTGTAATACTTTTCACGCCAATGCTAGTAGTGCGAGTGTCTTGAAATTTATGGTGGATATAGATCAGGCACTTATATTGTCCAAATTTCAGTTCCATAGTACAAAAAACAAAAAAGTTTTTCTAATAAGAACTTTCATTTGGATCCTGTTTGTATGGGGTGTCAACCCCTAGTGGTCCGAGGGTCTGGAAATTTATATGGTTCGTGGATATGCACCAGAAACTTATGTGTCCAAATTTAAGTTTCATAGTACAAAAAAAAAAAAAAAAAAAAACTTTTCTAATAAGAACATTAATTTACACACTCTGTGAAAATTTCAACTCTCTACCTATTACGGTTCATGAGATAGAGCAGGAGTCCGACGGACGGCGTAAGCTTAGTAATAGGGTCCCGTTAGCTCCCTATGGGTATGGAATCCTAAAAAAGAATAATTTTGGCTATGTCGAAGTTGTTATACTCTTCACGCCTTTTATAGTAGTCCGAGGGTCTTGAAATTTATAAGGTTGATGGATATGGGTCAGACACTAGTAGTGTCCAAATTTTACTGTCGATAATAAAAAAACAAACAAGTTTTTCTAGTAAGAACTTTCTTTTGGATCCCGGATTGTATGGGGGGTACCCCCATTGTGGTCCGATTCGGTTGATTCCGACAAATGTATTGCGTATGGTAAAAAGAAAGCTCCGTGCAACTTCAGCTCTCTAGCTCAAAAACTGAGGGACTAGTTTGCATACATACAGATAGACAGACGGACATGGCTAGATCAACTCGTCTCATCGCGCTGATCAAGAATATATATACTTTATGGGGTCTCCGATGTCTCCTTCTGTGTGTAACAAACTTCATGACAAACTTATAATACTATTCACTGCGTGAAGAGTATAAAAATGAATTGTAAAGAACACTTGATAATAAACTTTTGAAGTGGACAGTCGGTCCAAAAAATCGATATCTTGTCAACAGGTATCGACTTCTTTAAACAACGGCAAACCCCCGATTGCTTCTTTTTATGTCTGCAAGTGTGTCCTGATTAATCCGGTTCCGGTTATTTGTCAAAACAAGTTTCAACGATGAGAAGGCACGTTCAATAGTCATCTGAAATAAGAAATATTTTCAATTACAATAAGATATGTATGTACAATAGTTACATAAAGTAATAGTGAATTTACACCAAAGTGATTCATTGAGAATCGATTTTGCGTTTACACTGGCGATTCTGATTCTAAAACAGCTGTTTTTTGTTTTGGTTATACATACAAATAGAACGTTGTTGTGAGAATTTAAAATGGAAATTTTGTGAAAAATACATGATTAAGAACAATTCACAGTGTATGCAAATAATTCTTGCAGCTTCCTTTTTTATTCCTGCTACTTATTTTATTAAAATTTAAAAAAAAAAATACAATTTAAACTTTACTTCCCATTGTTTTGTGCCATGATCAGCTGTTTTTGTGGCTTGAAAGAAAAAAGGAGCGGAAGTTTGTCGAAAATGACAGTTCCGGTAGGAAATTACCGCAAATTTTCCAATACTAGCATAAATTTTCCAGCCGTATTTCGATTCAAAGCTGATTCCATTGTTGAATCTACAAGAATCGATTTACATGTTACAACAAAAACTGACATTTTTCCATGTGGTTGTTTTCCGATTCAATGGTCGATTCAACAAAGAATCGATTCTTGCTTGGTGTAAATTCACTATAAGACTAATATGAAAAAAAAAAAAAAATGTAAGGTACTGGCAAAGAAAGGAGAAGTGATAGGAAAGAGAAATTAATTACAAGATATGTTAGACATTACCTGAGTATGTGGAACCGCAAAGCAAATGTTTCTGAAAGCGTAAAGTTCGGGATCATTATGATGCTTCTCTCCAAAAGTGGAGATCGTTGGAGTCTACACGTAAAAAGGGTTACATGTTGTTTGTTTAAGTAAAATGTATATTTAAAGTTTTGATTCTTTCATATAGTTTTTTGAGATAGGTAACTGCTTCAAGCAGTAAGAGTCAATATAGTAGAAACATGGATCAAAATAAAGACACGAAATTAAGCTCTCGTTGTTTAAGAGTTTTGAGGTCCTCTGTTCCATACTACATAAGAGGCATTATGCAATTTTTTCTATGTATTTGTTGTCACTATTTCCAAGTATCTTTTCACTACATATTGTCCATCTGAGCAATTTATTTCATTATTTATAACATTGACAAAAGAAAATAACAAATCAAAAATTTCTACTTTTCCGGGTGATTCTCAAGAAATTTTCTTTCATATTTTTCTAATTGGTCTATAACGAACACAACAAAAAAAAAAATAAGCCAAATAAGCCATTCTTAAGCACTACGCTTAAAAAGAAAAAAGACTTTTTTCAATTTTTGGTGCCTGTTTTTGGGGCTCTCCTTTGATGACATAAGCGCGCAATGACAAAATTCAGGAATTAGCACATCCTATATTTTCAAAATATATAAATTACTACGCTACGGCTTTTGAATCACGAGATATATTAAAATTTTTTAAAACCTATGGCGCCATCACACACATGTGTACTGAAAGAAATGCATTTACCAGTATACGTAAACATAAAGAGAAAATAAGTTTGGCTGGCAACAATTGAATGTACGCAGAAGGAATAGGCGACGTACAATTGCGAGTAAGCAAAACTGATGAAATAATAATGAAAGATGTTTTTTGTGCCAAAGATGAAAGGAAATTTTTTCTCAGTGTCAGTAGCTGCTCAGCGAGGGTTGTCTATAGAGTTTTCCAAGGGGAGTGCAACAGTTCGTAAAAACAGAAAAACAATATTCATAGCGCGCAAAATTGATGGATTATATTCATTCAAGCAAACAGAAAATAAATGTTTTTTTTCGGTATCTGAGAATATTGCAAAGTAGCATGCACGATTTGGACAATTAAACTATGTCAGTTTACAACAACTTGTGCTCACGAATATGGTTTATGGTTTGGTCAAGATTAATTTCAATAAGGAAACTAAGTGTAAGTATAACATGCATGAGGTTAAAAATCACATCGAAGCCGTTTCCTCAGGCAGGAGAATGTCGAGATAAGAACATTTTGAACTTAATGCATGCCGATGGGTGTGGGCCCCCGCGGACCAAATCGGTTGGAGGTGCGAAGTACTTTGTGACTTTCATCGATGACAAGTTGCGTCGTACATTTGTATACTTCTTGAAGGCGAAAAGTGAGGTATACGAAAAATTCGTCGATTTTTAAAAATGTTACCGAGAGAAGACTGAACGCAAAATTAAGACAGTGAGAAGTGACAATGGCAAGGAATTTGTTAACAAAGAATTTAGCAAATTGTTTAGGTATTGTGGCACCAAACGGGAATTAACAGTGCCATATTCACCACAACAAAATGGAGATACTGAAAGATTGAATCGAACCATCGTGGAAATGGCAAGAAGCAGTTATCTGAAAGTGGCATGTGCGAATCATTTTGGGCTGAGTAAAAGCCAGATAATGGCAATTACGACATATAGAGCGTCCAAATGAAAAGTGTCCTGATTCACGCTGGACTCTGGAAGTTAGTCAGCGGAGCACTTGTAAAAACTGCAGTGAATGCAGATAGTTGGAGCGCTGAAGACCACAAGGCATTGGCTACGCTTATTCTAGGAGTAAATCCATCGCATATTAGACACATCAAGAATTGTGTGACGTCGTAGGAAGCATCCAGCTCCAATCTGCAGAGTTGAAGGCATTTTTTACGTCCAGTGTGACCACTGCGCAATACTTATTGTCACCGCCAAGTTATCTAGTGCCATTTAAGGCCTCCCTTGCAATGCCACAGACATTTTGGATTGCTCCTACGGTACCCCTTCTTGGCCTGAAGCCAAATTGCATTTCAGTCAGACCATTTGGCGACTCCGTGTACTGCTGCAATCTGGCGCAAATAATCCGTTCAAAGATTTTCCCAGTGGTACTCAGGAGACACAGTGGCCTATGCAAAGATGGTAGCTCTGGGGGCAGGTTTCCTTTCGGGATGAGAACCAGCCGTTGCTTCTTCCAGCATTTGGGCAAGAGTCTTTCTCTCATGCACCTTGAGAAAACCTCGCAGAAGACGTGATGTTCCGCTGCAATGGCTGTCTTAAGGATGACATTAGGGATGTCATCCAGCCCAGGCGATTGGTTTACCTTCACCCTACTCAAGGTCGCTTCTAGCTCAAGAGTGGTGATAGTGGGCACATTCTCATCTGCAACCTCAAGTGGTCGAAGTATCTTCAACAATCCTCTTGGTGGGAAGATGGCTGCTACTATTTTTTCCATTAGCGAGGCGGAAGAAGGGACTGACGCCTTGAGGCCATTGAACTTGCGCGTTACAATTTTGTATGCGCTGCCCCAAGGATTCTGATCCACTTCTCCTATCAGTCTGCAAAAGGCATTTCGCTTGATCCTGCAGATCTCCTTGCTCAGTAGAGACTTCTTTTGCCTAAATTCATCGAGGAAGAGAATAGTATCCTGAAAAGCAGGATTCCTCCTTCTGCTGCGCTGGAATCTTCTCCGTTGTTGATGGCACTGCGAGTGAAGTTCCTGTATTTCATCAGTATAGCAGTGGTTAGGTTTCCTGCCATTGCTTCTAGTCTTCCTAGGCATAGAGCCATCGCACATCCTTGTGAGGCCCTGCATAAGTTTCCCGGATTGCTGACTCGCATTACCAGGCGCTACTTCAAACTAGGAGATAAACAAGTCCAGAGTTTTCTTATCCAGCTTCCAAGTTTTTCAAGCGATACCCAGGGCCCACTTCCTCAATCTCAATCTTGATATAGTGAACCTTGCCTGAGGGGAAATACAAATTTGTATCGCAAGGTGATTACTATGGGTGTAGACATCTGCAACCTCCCATTTTATGGCACTGGCAATCGATGTGCTACAGAAGGTGAGATCTATTGCCGAACTGCCTCTCCCATTGTCAAACGTGATTGAGTTGTCCCTATTAAGTAGAACCATATCCAGCGAAACAAATGCTTCCAAAACAGCCCGTCCGCGCCTATTGGTGCTAGTACAACCCCATTCCACCGCCCATGCGTTAAAGTCACCGGCGATTATGAGTGGGGATCTATGCCTCGCAGCACTAACCAGTCTATTCAGGAAGTCATCAAATGAATCATGACTGACGTTTAGCGATGTGTAGAAGCTGCAAAAATGAATACCCCGTATTTTGGCAAAGGTGAAACCATCATACGAGCAGGGGACTCTATGCTCAAAGGAACATTGCCTTGTAACCAGATAACCGCTTTGCCACTAGCATCCTGCGTCCACACATTTAAGTCTTCCTTCGGCCTATGGAACTCACTAACTAGTAGTACATCAGCCTTCCTGTGGCTGTTTGAGAGAGTAAGTCCTGCGCTGCACTGCACCTATTTAGATTAAGCTGGAGACATTTAATCATGCCTAGCTTTCAGATCACGCATGGCCTTCTTAAAGGCTACACACTTGTAACTCCCAGAAGCATGTGTATACTTAGGGCATAATTTTGAGCGGTCCGCACTATTTTTGCATCTTCTCGCAATGTGGCCATACTCCAAGCACTTGAAGCACCTTGTGGGACTTATATATTGTCTCAGACGGCAACGAACCCAACCCACCTTCAACGATCCCGCCTTAAGCAGTGATTCTGCCTGCTTGACCGGTAAGGTTATATTTGCTGTCTTCGTCCCATCTTCATCCAGATCACGGAATTCTATGACTTCTAGCTGGGAAAGCGATTTCACTGTTGCACAGCTCTGCAGGGTTTCCTTAATCTCCTTCTTTAAGGCTTCCGTCTGTGCGCTACCCTTCTTAGAAAGTTGGAGAAGAATTTCTCCCTTGGCCGTTCTGCGTATCCTGCTAACGTTGTCGCCAACTTTCTGGAGCTCAGGTTTCCCTTTTATCGTCCTTAGGATGTCTGCATAGGATAACTCCGACGCTTTAGTAATGACTAGAGCATCGGGCCGTGTTCGGCGAGACTTTACTTCAACTTTTGTAGGTGGTGGCTTGGAAGGAGCCCCACCCTTATTTTCAGGGGATCGTCGCTACGTTTCCGTCTTCTTTTTCCATTTCTTCCGACGCTCAGCTACTTGCCATTCATTTTCCTTTGGCTTAGGGTTTTCATCAGCAACCCTCAATGTACACGTGCCGCTAGCAGGATTATTATTTATACCTGATTTCTTTACAGAGGGTGGATCCTCCTTCGCTACATTTACGCTAACCGCACCGTGGCGACGCTCACTGCTAGCAGGACAGGATGCAACTTTTTGTTAACCTCGTCTCTGTGAAGCTTTATTTCCGTAGCTAACAGCTCTCTAATCTCGTTGTTAACGTGCCGCTGCTTTTCCATCATCACAGCAAGCTGCTCCAATTTCCTTATTGCGCGTGCTGTATGCGGTTCCTCCGGACAATCTTCGTGCACTTGCCTACTGTTATCAGCCGTCGTCTTTCTTGGCTGAGGAGATTTCGACGTAGTCGTCCTAGCAGAAACTGAATTAGGCTCACCTAATGCAACACCCACCTCTTTTTCCTTTACTTCTGCATCCTCATTTCCTTGAGCCAACGGCGTATTCTCTACTGTGGAATTTGTGATTACCACCTCTGGCACAATTTCTGATCCTACTTTGAAAGGAGAGGGTACTTCATTTGCGCAGGATACCTCCCACGGGACCGTTTGTGGATCTTCGGCCTTTCTTGGAGGCGAGCGGTACTTCTTGCTGCTCCGCCTGAAGGCCAAATCTCCAGATGAACTTGTAGCTTTGTCCGCTACGGCAACCAAGTTGGCCATTGCCGTAGTGGTATTCTTCCCGGAAAAATTCGACATTTCTTGATTTGGTTTGCCAGCGCATCGTGTGCAGGAGGGTGAGCCGTAATAGTCAGGAACAGGTATACTTTTGAGACACAGTCCCTACCCCAGTTCCCTGAGGTCTGACCTACGCTTTACCAGTCCCGGAATACGCGGACGGACTGGAGCTCGCCCGGGGCAACGCAACTTGCTGAACTGCGTCCAATGTCCACTCCTTGACCTGGGTCCAAAGTGGCTTGAGTGGCTCGGCAGAGCAGGCTCACATCACATTCGGAGACTCCCAGCGCGACGTGACGATGATCAGTCAACTCCGCGGCCTACCGCCAGGCTTATGTTACTGCCGACCTATCAGGTTCAGACGCAGAACAAGAAGCCGCCCAATATGAGAACAGACGCTCTTGGATTTGGGAAAGCTCGCCCCGTCACGAGAACTTCACAAAAGTGTGCAGACTTTTAAGCTACCCCTTCCATACTCGCCTCTCATTGGTCAGGGACTGCTTATTCATTATTCGCAGCTACATATCTGCAGGCCATCCTTGAGCAACGCCGAGTGTACAGACGTGATTGCGTATTTCTATTTCGAAGTTTTCTATTGCATATTTGCGTGCATTATTAAAGAGACATTTACAACTTATTTTACATAAAAATTGATAGAAGGAAGTTTGTTATTACTAACTACTTTCTATCCCACGCCACTTTCCCCCCAGAGCCCGCGCGAGCTGGGGTCCATTAAAAACCGAACAAGACTGGGTATCGACCACAAGTCACTTCGTTACTGAACTACTGGAGGTTAGTAACATGCAAAAGAAATTAATTGACTACTATACGGCTACAGACCTAATGTCGTCAGCCATTTATACTAATCATAAAGCACTATAAAGATAAATTTAAATAAAGTGTGCGCAATTAAGTTAAATAGTTAAAATAATACTATGTGTTAAGGAGAGTTAAGAGATTAGATTTTAGATGATCGGAAGAAATAGAATTAGATACAAGGTCATAGTATAGATTGTATGATTGACATAAAACACGAAAAGGATCATGCTGCAAATAAGTAGTCTTACATGTACCAACAAGTATAGGAGAATTATTCCTAGTAACCCGAGAAGGAACATTAAAATTAATACTACCAAGCAAGGAAGGGGAAAAGATGCTGCCTACAATTAGATTGTGCAAGAATGTGACACCAAGAGTCGTTCTGCGACTGGATAATGTCGGGAGGTGGATTAGTTTAAGACGGCTTTGGTAAGATGGAAGATTTATATTGGGATCCCAGTGTAAGTGATGCAGTGCAAAAAGCAAGAATTGCTTTTGAACAGACTCAATACTATCACTATACTTTTTTAACTGTGGATCCCATACACATGAAGCATATTCAAGTATTGGTCTAACCAATGAAGTGAATAATAATTTGGTGGTGTAAGGATCATTAAACTCTTTAGACCAACGTTTAATGTATTCTAAAACACCTCTAGCTTTATGCGACCCAAAATGCAGCTTTGGATCCATCAACACACCCAGGTTGTGTGACACGTTCTAGAGTGTGATCATTAATGTGGTAGCTTTTTAAAATTACATTTTTACCGTAAAAGGAAATTATTTTAAATTTGTCACAATTAAGCGAAAGATAATTTTTGGCGCACCAATGAGATAAGGAATCAAGATCTTCTTGAAGAAATATTTGTTGGAGATAAAATAGATAAGCATAACTTAACATCATCAGCGTACATTAAGACGTTAGAATCTTGTATGGCAGATGGCAAATCGTTTATAAAAATATTAAATAATAATGGGCCAAAGTACCCTGAGGGACACCAGAAGTTACACAAACAGTCTTAGATATAGCTGTTTTAAAAATAACTCTTTGGTTTCTGGAAGTTAGATAGGATGTAATCCAGTTAACTAACTTGGGAGGAAAACCAAAGGTATTCAGTTTATTAAGGAGTACGAAGTGACAAACACTGTCAAAAGCTTTATTAAAATAAAATAAACGAAATGCTGCTGATCGGTGATAATATGTTCAAACAATTTCGGAATAGCGCAAAGCTTACCTATTCCTCGGTAATTTGATATATTAGCTCTGCTGCCTTTTTTGTGGAGGGGGATAATATAGGACTGCTTCCAAATATTAGGTAATACAGATGTATCCAGAGATAAGTCAAACAATTTGCAGATTGGTCTAAGCAAAGCATCAGCACATCGCTACAACTAGGTACATCATCTGGTCCCGGTAAAAACGTTAATTTAGAAGATTTTTAATGTATCACAATCAATAACTGACATATTAAATTAATTAAATTGATGAATATGATATGGGTATGGACTATTACAATCATTAATGAAATTTGTGTAAGTGCTTTGGAAAAAGATCGAAAAGAGAGAAATTTCTCCATCGCTGCAACATTCAATACCATTTAATTTCATACAGGATGGGAATATAACCTGCGCTTCATGTTAATAGAGTTATAAAACTAATTAGGATCTCTTTTGATATCCTCTTTGACATGTGTCACGTATGACTGATAGCAGAAATTGTTTAGGTGTTGAAAATTATAGCGGGATATAGCGTATTTAGTATAATCAGCAGACAAACCGGACCTTTTAAATTTTTTAAATAGTCTGTTTTTTAAATTCTTTAATTTAATTAAATCACGAGAAAACCAAGGTGGCGTATGTGGGTTATATTTCAGTTTAATTTTCGGAATTTTAATTTGAAAATGATTTTTCATAGTTGTATAAAAAAACTTTGCAGCTAGTTCAACATCATCACATGAATACAAATAAGAGCAGTCAGTGGCTGTAAGAAGAGAATTTAGCTTAAAGAAGTCAGTTTGTTTAAAGCAGAAAACACGTCTTGATGTAGAAAGCAAATTAGAAGGATTATTGGAACGAAATCCAAACCCATTCAGAAAGATGTTTAATTTCAAAGTCGGATGATACGCATCCTCTGGAGTGGTAAGAGGATTACTTCGAAACAAGGAAACATCATTTGTGCTGTCGGTAAAGACCAAATCTAAAATTCAATTAATGTTATTAGCTATGTAGTTTACTTGCTGAAGGGAAATATCCAGCAATGAATCGACAAACTCACATCTTACTGATGATATTTCAGAGTTACAATTAACAGAGGCTGTCCAAGAAATATTTGGAAGATTAAAATCTCCCATGATTAAGATCTTATCAGTATCTTTGATAAAAGACAAAACTTTCTTAATAGCTGACAGATGTGATAAGTAAACAGAGTGATCAGAAGCAGGTGGGATATAGGAACATGTAACAAATAAATTGGAATTGGAAAATTAAATCTTTACACAAATAAAGTCAATGTCATCAATATTATCAATAGACACCAAGTCAAAAGAGTTAGAAGTTCTTACAGAAATCAGAACTCCACCACCAACTCGATCAAATCGATCTTTCCTAAACGTTAAGTAATTATTGTTAAACAATTCGGAATTCAGAACATCTGGACGAAGCCATGTTTCTACAAACACAATTACATCTGAATGAAAATAGAAACTATTAGTGAAAAGTCTATTCACTTTAGAGTTTAAACCTCTGACATTCTGAAAATGTATGATCAAACTGAGATTAGATGGATCCATAGGAAGGGCTGCTTGAGGGCGACTAGAAATCAGTTTTTTGTAGACTTTGTTGGGGGGAGTTTGGCAATGATACCAGTGTTTGCACGTTTTTTAAAGTTATATTCGTGAACAACACAGCCGGCCGGCCAAAAGTTCAGACCTAACAGTTCACTACAGTATTCAGGGGGAACGGATATTTTAAAAGAAGAAATTGTCCTTTTAAAAGAAAATTTAAACTTAGTGGTATTCACATTTGTAATTGTTGGCAGTTTAAATAAAATGTAGTGATTAATATCGGCTTCCGAAGTATCTTCAGTTGACCTAGACACAAAAATAGATTTAGAAGGAGGAACAGCGACAAGTTGCGTAGGACCATTTGAAGCTCGAGTGTTTGAGCTAGTAGTTGCTATTTCTGCCGTAACATGCTGCACAACAGATGCATAAGAATTCTTATGAAAGTTCAGCGGGAGTTCCATCTGCCCCATTGGTGTAGTAAAAGTAGGTGTAGGTATAGAAATAGTGGGTGTAGGTGTAGAAATAGTGGGGGTAGGAATAGAAATAGTGCGGGTAGGAATAGAAATAGTGGAGATAGGTATAGAAATAGTGGGGGTTGATGGAGGTGGTATGTTTAAAAGTGACAAAGAAGTTTTTGATTTGGCGAATGACACCGTTTTCGTTTAGGCGATATATCAAAGATTTTAATATCTTTAAAAGACTTATCATAAGTTGTGAACTTATCATTCAAGCGCCGAAAGTCTTTCGCTAGATCATTGTAAGCATTACGCATTAACGTAATAGATTTACGAAAGTCTATCTCATAAGACCGACAATTAGGACAAGACCAGCGAAGGCCGATATTTTGATCAATAATATCGGCAATTCTTCCATTGATATCCGCACAGGCAACATGGGTCGCATTATCACACAACCATTAAGCTAAAGTGCGGCATTTAGGAGTAAATGATTTACTTTTACACTTTATAATACAACAATGCATTTTCAATTAAAAATAGAAATGTTTGATATAATTAAAAAACAAAAATGAAATTTAAAAGAAAAATGCACACTTTCCGCAGGCACTGTGCTAAGTATAAGAGCAAATGTAAACCAAAACCAGTTTGAGAGCAAACCAAAAAACAACAAAATGCACAAATGCTAATTAAAGGAAAATTTGCATTTATATAATTCCAAAAAAATTAAAATGCAATGCACAATAAGTAAAAGAATAAGTTGATACGTAATTATGTTGTCTACAATCAAAATATTTCGCGCAAATTAATTTAAATCTCACTGCACACAAGAAAAAAGAGTATTTTTAGAGGGAGAAAGAATGAAAGAGCATTAAAGAGAAGCAAAAGAATATGCAAAGCAAAGATTACAACAAAAAAATAAAAAAATTAAATTTACTTACAACGTTAAGCACTGGAAAAGCAACAAATTGCACAGAGCAAAACCAAAGATTAAATAAATGATAATAATTAAATAATTTAAAACTTTTAAAACTTATGCACCACTAGCTAAACGGAAAACACGATCAAATTAATTTGTGCACAATAATAAAAAAGTATTAATTACAAATTGAAGTATAAAAAAGTAAAACTATAAATATTTGTTAGAACAAAAATAAGCACGTCCGGTCTCTTTGAACTACAGATTAGTATTAATTAAAGGTAAGTAATTTGTGGAATAACTAAATAGCTCATTTAAAATGTTTACTGCGTTTTTTGAATCGGGGGTGCGTCACCCACGAAACCATAGATAAGACTTTAATTAAAGTGTTGCAAAAGCAATTACATGACAAGCTTAAAAGTGTGGAAATGGGTAGTCTCAACAGTTTTGAAAAGAGTTACAAATTGAACATGAGTGTATTATCAGATAAAAATTCAAAAATAACAAGAGTTTGCAAGAACAAAGCAAAGCCGGCATATATAATTGAAAACACATTTTTAAACACAAATTCCTCTCACAAAACACATTTGCTCTTCGCGACTATAGTTTACAACAACAATTTGGACAATTTTTGTGAAGTTGCCTCTACGTAAACAAACCGAACAACCAAACCAAAGACTATGAATAAGAAGAAATTTTGTGTAATATTGTTGCTGGGCATCTCAAGATTACACACAATTTGTTGTTGTCAAAGACTGTGAATATTGTATCGGAAAACCGCAACAACTTTGTTTTCACTTAAGTCGGCAGTCCCATGACTGCCTATCTTTTTTATACTAGAACATTACTATTTATATCTTTTATTACAATATTATGGAGGTAGTAGATTGATACCTAAGATGAAACATGACACGTTATATTTGATTATTGATAATTGTTTAGAGGAGGATATTAGTTTATATCACCTTTTTTGACAAAATAAAACAGAACACTTTGTAATCTATTTTATTGAGATGTTAATTATCTTTGTTTTATTTAAAATTTAATTAAAGTTAAAGTTACGCGAATTGCTGATGTTTCTGTTGCTTTTGAGAACCAATTACATGTTGAGTAGTCAATCGGATCGTCGCACGTACACAAAAAGAATAACCAAAGAGTATTATTTGAAACCTAGAGCAACCTCAGCCATGCTCGACTCCTGATTGAGCCCAGACACGACATCCGTCAAGTTCGACGCCTGATTAAGCGCCAACATCAAACTTTCTGCTCCAGATATGCTCACCAACAACCCCCCCCCCCACACCCATCAAAGCGTTGGAGTGGTTTCAACAAATGCGAAATCAAGGGGCAAAACAGCAAGTTTGCGTATGGCTCTTTTGAATAAGCCACTAGCGGTGCGGATGACATCGACTAGAACAATGAGATCATCTCCAGGTATAGCACGCCCAAGTTGCCACTTGAGTGGAGGCAAGTTGTCATCTTTGATAAGCACCACAAGCCACCAAAATGGGGTGAGCGAGGGGGCATGAAATGCCAATTTAAACCAATTGTTGAGCATTCACTGGAAATCTGATTGATATGAGGGTCATTATGAAATAGCTGTTTAATCTCATCCAACTCATGTTTGGCGGCCATAAAGTTTGTAGCATTGTCTGACCAAATTGAGTTTGGTTTGCCCCTAAGGCTAATTAATCGTCTTAGGGCGGCAATAAAAGAAGCAGTAGATACGTCCTCCACAACCTCCAAATGAGTAGCTTTTGTAACGAAACATATAAAAATTCTTAAAAAAAATCCTTAATTCAGACTTGTAATAAAAAGGTCCGCAAAAGTCTACTCCAGGCATGCAAAAATTTGTAGTGAAAGAACATAATAATTCAATTCGTGACTGGATGATGCTTTGGGAATAACAACGGGTGGTAGCATCAAAATCCAAATAAGAATTTTGCAGCCGCCCGCCGACTCGAATTAGACCCTTTGAAACAATGATAGGATTTAGCGATAACAGCTTGCTTTTAGACGAGAGCTACTTTTTAAGTTTAAGCGCCTTGTATTCATCCGCGAAATGCACCTGCTGAATACATCTGAAAATGTGTGCCGCTTCTGATGTCATCAACAGTTAAAGAACCTTTAGAGCGAGGCACATCCTTGTACTTCAGCATTAAAAATCGGTGAACGTAAGCGAATACTCGATGCAACTTCCCAAATGAGTTTTCAAATTTACAACTGAAAGATATGTCAAGATGCACTGATGAGACCAATGTTTTACGACGTTCTCTCGCAATTCGGTCCAGAGATTGAATGCCATCAAATCAAAGGGCGCATATAAAGAAAAAGGACTCGCATTATTCCAACTAGTCGCTATTTAATTCATATTTATTTCGATTCTAAAATTCTATAATAATAATATAAAATATGTTAATATAAATTTTTAACATTCCATTATAAACTTGCTCAAGTCCTCTTCCTTGCTTCTTTTCTCTTAAAATATAACCTTTTTGTTCTTTTGCACATGTGATCACGTTACACTTTGGTGCACAACAGCAACCCTCGCACACAGTGGTGCTTTTTGTGCACTTTGTAGCCCAGCTGATACGTTAGATGGCGCTAGGCTGAGTGAAGAATTCTTAACAGCGCACATCCTCTAGATAAAATGTCAGCTGGATTCATTTGAGAAGGCACGTGATGCCAATTCATACCCATCGTTCGCTCTTGAATCTAAAAAACTCTATTGCATACAAAAGTGTTGAAGTTTGACGATGAATCACGTATCCATGCGAGCACTACTGTTGAGTCTGACCAACAATGAAAACTGCATTCAAATGGTATATTTTGAACAATGTTGAAAACGAGTTCAGATAGCAAGTGAGCTGCGCAAAGCTCTAGCCTTGGAATCGTTAATGTCTTTAAAGGTGCAACTCTGGATTTAGAACATAGAAAATGTGATGAAAATATTCCATGAAGCTCAGAACGGACATAAACACAAGCGCCATACGTGACCATACTTGCGTCACAAAATGTATGAATTTGAAAAGCAGCTTGAGGAAGCATAACAAAACGATGAAATCTGAGATTGGGCACGCTTGAGATTTGCAAAATAATTTCCAACCAAGAAGAATGTAAAACTTGAGACAAACTTTCGTCCCAACTGAGTTTTCCTTCCATAGAATCTGAAGAAATATTTTTAATTTTGTGATGACTTAAGCTATTAATCCTAAAGGATCGTAGAATTTGGCAATAGTCGATAAAATTGTACGTTTGGTAATCGAAACTTCAGAGAAATTTTGTGTAAAAATGAAAAGTAGATAATCTGAACTGGGGTCGCAAGACAAGCCAAGAGTTTTGATGATATCAGTTCCATCACGAAACTTCAGAAAGGTTTCTAAATCTGCTTCAGGCTCACCCAGAAGAGCTGCAGACTCGTTGGAGCACCACTTCCGTATTGGAAAGTGCCCTCTTCTCAATACTCCCTTTACCTGACATCTAATTTGAGTAACCTCCTCGATGGTGTTACCTCCCGTTATGAGGTCATCGACGTAGAAGTCTCTGCGTATAATTTTGTCAGCAAGTGGAAATTCCCTTTCCTCATCATAGAAAAGTTGATGCATGGCTCGAATAGCCAAGAATGGTGCTGCTCTTGTTCCATACGTTACTGTGTTCAAAGTGTATACCTTCACATCCTCAGCAGTATTATTGCGCTACAAGATGCATTGAAGGTATTCGTCTGGGTGCGTTATGCGATACATTTTGCATATATCACCACACAAGGGAACCTTGAAGAATTTGAAACGCAAAAGAGTGGTGAAAATCTTTGGTTTTATAGATGGGCCTGCAAACAACAAATCGTTTAAAGATAAGCCAGATTAAGATTTTGCAGAACCGTCAAATACAACGCGTAACTTGGTTGTTGTGCTGTCGAGCTTTTACACGCAATGATGTGACAAAAAATATTGAGGTTCACTTTGTATCCTAGAGGCCAAAGACATATGACTCAAATCGATGTATTCTTGAAAAAATGCGGAGTATTGAGCCTTTAATGACGGATCCTTGTTGAGCTTAGCCTCGAGACTCTTAAATCGTCGTAAGGCAGTACTGAACGAGTCACCAAGAGAATCAAAGCTGGATATGACAGGAAGATGAACAGAATATAGGCCAGTATGCAGGCGGGTGTAGGCATGCTGAAACAATTTTTCACAAAGCGCTTCCTCAAATGATCTGCCATACAAATTTGACCAACGCAAATGAGATCGATGAAAATTCCCACACCAAGAAGCAAGTCAATACGCTGCGATTTGTAAAAGAATGGATCAGCAAGAACAACATTTTTTGGAATATTCCAATCAGCAGAATTTAAGTCAAAATGCGGCTGATAATCAGTTATAGTTTGAGTTACGACAGTAGTAAAAGAAGCATGATAACTTGCGTCTTCAGATTGTGCAATGATATCAGCTGACTTATCAGATGCAAGGGTAGATCCCCCTATGCCGAATATGGATATGTTTGAACGGTATGGTTCTAATAGCAATTGATTAACAAAACGAGACTTAAAACAAACTTTAATTGTGATGCAGAATCGAGTAATGTTTGACAGGGTATGAATAACCCGGAACGGTTTTTGATATATACTATGGCCATTGCAAGCAGCATGTAATTGGCTATTTTGACTTTCAAATCAGCAGGTGGAGAATGGGGTACATTCGTTGAAATAAGAGATGATGAAGATTGAACTTGAGTAGCGGTTGATGCCCGTGTATCGTGAGTAGGTGAAATCGGATCAATATGAATAAAAGAATTATGTTTGGCCTTACAATATTTGCAATTTCTTGACTTGCACTGCTGTAGAATATGACCGGAGGCAATTAAAGCAAAGTTGCATTCCTCTCACTTCCTTCTCCCGCATATTTACGGACAAATTTAAAAATTTTGTAATAAAGTGGTCACTACTATTGCAAAATGCACATGAACGATAGGATGAAGCAATAAAAGTGTGTTTAGTATTATTATTCAAAGTTTTTCCCTCCTGATGGCTAGGTGTCTGTTTTACCATGGCACATTCCACATTTTCAATCATCTTCTCACCATGGTGTGTTGCCATAGTGTTTAATGCCCTCAGATGAGCATTAATCTTGTCACTCAGCTGGCGCAGACTGCTTGCCAACCCTTTCTCTACCTTTGATAAATCGAAAATAGACCGAACGTGTGCCTGAAAATTCAATAATTTGTTATTAAAATGATTTCAAAATATATCTAACGCCTTATCGAAATTTGATTCCGTCGGCTCATCGTATTGCATCCAAAGCGATACCATCCAAGCAAGACCGCAAATACTGGAACTTCTCCACCTTACTCATGTCCTGATTTTAACCAACTATGATGTTAAACATTGCGTAAAAATCTGGCCAATGAGTATAGTCCCCGGAAAACCTCGGCAACTGCAATTCAGGCAAACGAGAAGTACGTGAATGCCGAAACATTGATATGCTTGGATTATTCATGAATTGCCGCATTTCAGTGGAATGAGCATCCGTATCCTTTTGATAAAGGTTAAGCTCCTGCGTTAATTTCGCTTTAAGCTCATAATAAATATTTGAGAAAGTTACTTGAGCATCACTCTGAAATTCAAGCTCTGTCTGTGCCGAGTCAAATCTTTAATTTATGGAATCTAATCCAACTAACCGCACCGATAAATCCGATTTACTAAAATTTGCTAAAATGGCCGGCGATAAAAAATTGTCCATAGCGTGTAATTCCCTTGCAATCGAAGCAATCTTGATCTTTTGGAAGTCTAGTTCACTTGGCATCAATGGAGCATAACACGATATGAATTGCTCTTGCTCCATTTAAAAAAAAAAAAAAATATGTCCCATAATGCAAAAGTATATAAATGTACTGTAATTAAGCCGAACAACCGCACAACGACTATGAACAAAACGGCTTTGCCACTGAAAATATATGCTCCTGTATAAAGCTTAAGAAAAAACTGTTATGCAGAACACCCGCGCACTGAGTTTGTACTTATGTGTATAAAGTATACAAAAAGAAACAGCTAAAACGAAAAAACTGCACACTGCAAATGTATGTATATATATACTATGTATATGTGTGAAGCTTGCCTTGGACACGATATGCACAAGACACGAAACCAAAAATTAAATAATTATCACACTGTAGAATAATTATAAATATATGCACAATGTTTACATAAGCACGTACAGTATTTAAAAGTCATTTATACCGAACTCGCAATTTGTATTTAGTATGTAAATTAATAAGTTTATGAGTTTTTATTTTAAATTGTTTTATTCATTGGTGACTATGTGTCGACCAGTTGAGTTTCAATATCGAACTAAAAACTAAGACTTAACTCTAACAATTTCAAACTTAAAATAAAACCTAAGTTGACCACCATCAATGTTGGAATCTGCTGACGCGGCAGCCACTGCTTCTGTTGTTAGGGAAATAGTCGAAGTTCTTACTACGGCGGCTTTGGTCTGGATTCAACGTTATTGTTATTGTTGTTTACTTACAAATTGCCAACCTTGCTACTCGTGTATGGTTTTACATTCTAACGAGCGGATGTAAACAAATACATTGTAAAGCAATGATCTTAATGCTTAACAAAGATTTAGTTATTTCTCCAATATGTTGTAGGTTCTTTGAATTTAATCTATGAAGAAAAGGCATGCTTAATATCACCTGATGGTCTGTAATATTTAAGAGTGTTGCTGACATAGCGCCTGGTTTTCTTGTGACGATGTTGTTTTTGTTGACATAAATAGATGAAATTATATGAACATTCTTATCAAATGTAAGAAGATAAATCCCTGGACAGTCTTGACGGACATGTCCTCCTCTTGCACTATGGCCGAGCTGTCATTAATGATAATGACACCATCATCTATTTCCATTATAGCATCGAGATGGTTGGGTCGACTTGTGCAGTGAGCAAGCACCCCGGCGTGGAGCTGTTGCGCGCATGATGAGTTCGGTATTTCCCTGTAGAATGTTGTTGTAATGGCAGGCTCATAGCTCCCAATGGCAAAGGTCTTATTTCCGCATTCCGCTACGTTGTTCTCTACCATATGGAGTATTGTCCCATTATGTGGCACCGGAAATATACTTAATTTTTTACAAACTACCTTAGGTCTAGGAAATTTTATGATAAAATGCAAGAAGTTATTACTCTGAAAGGCTTTAATTTTAGATACCTTCATTAATTCAATTATGCTTATACTAGTGAATTGCTTGTTTATTATTTCTTGAATATTATTATTATCTAATATAGTCGGATTAATCACACCGACCCTTGCAAGCGCTGTAGTTAGCATTAGGTTCTCTAACACCATAATAATCAGTTAACCTCTCTTATTAGATCATTAACAACGTCGGTTAATTTATTAATTTGCTCCTATGTTCTTGTATTTATTTCAATTTGATAATTCTGTCCGTCTATGAGCCTTCTCTGATCGAGCTTAACCTTAAGGGCCGAACCCAGTATATTAATACTTCTTGCATGTCTATGATGCATTGTTAAGGCCGCCATCAATGTGCTTAAATGTACTGTATCCAAATCTAAAATCTTTTTCATATGTGACTGCAGGAAGTTGCTATTTGCCAGTGTTATAGTTTCCATTATTACTTCGGAATACGTTGTCAAATTAGTAGAGTGTCGTATGTAGCCATTGTCACTCCAGATTATGACATTTCCATCCATAATCGGTATGTAATTTGAATGGATAAAATCGGTTAATTTTGCTGTAGCTTTTGCAACAAAAATTAGTAAGGCAAACCTAAATAAAAAAAGATTTATTTTTAATAGGAGTGAATTCCTATCTTATATTGTCCTTGTGAACTATCCTCCCTCTGATGAGAACCGTGGTTCCCAAATCTGCTTCTATTTCTTCTTCAGTATATACCCAATTTCCTGTTAGATTTTAACAGTACCCGCTCTCCTACTTCAAAACCCTATTTTGTCTAGAAGGGTTATTTGAGCCTTTTCAATTTTTTCGGCTACATCTTTTTTTATTTCCGAGGGCGTGGCATGGATTATATCCACGGGTCTCCTATTAGTCACAGAGTGTATTGTGCGGTTGTACTCTACCTTTGCTAATAATATAAGGTCATTCGTTTCATCGATCTTCTTTTGAAACTTGAGGTATCTCGCAATCTTTAAGAGAGTGCTATGAAAGCGCTCGACATGTCCATTTGAGGTACTATGAAGTGGAGCCGCATTTACTACGCTGACATCAAACTGATTCTTTAACAGAGACATAATAGTTTCTGAATTTAATGCTGGTTCATTGTCACAATAAATTGTTTTTGTGCCTGAAAAAAAACTCATTAGCTGTATAATCAATGGCTTTATGTCTATAATTGTTCAGGACGAAACAGGCTGAACTACTGCAATTTTTGAGAACTTAAAATAAGTGGAAAAAATATCAACATGTAACATTTCACCAATAGATGACGGTGTTGGAGTTACTCCAAGCTGTTGTTTCCTAGGGTGCCTTTCGTATTTGGCCCTTGTGCAGATCTTGCAACTTGTTACTACCTTACTAGCTAACTTTACCATTTTTGGAAATTATTAATCCCCCAGGATTTGTTTCACATTTTCCTGTCCGGCCCTCTGAGCTCGGTTATGTTCCATGTTATAGATATCTGTCACAATATTTTTACAATGCCAAATTTTTGTGGCCGGAAAGCAATAAACTAAATCATGTTGAATAGCAGCCAACACTGGCAGCTCACAGTGAATTGCGTTGACAACTTCAGGATTAACTACTTGCTTTACTTCTTCTATTAATGTGCCTTTTCCTTAAAAAGAATGAAGTTCCGTTTCGCTTTAACATCAGCCTTCTCCAGAATTATTTGGTTTCGAAAACAGTTTACCGACTTATCAATTGTCTCAATTCAATGATTGCTCACTATGAATTGTAGCGAATTCCGATCGTACTTCCTGTTCTAATGCATGAATATTTTGACGCGACAATGCATATGCCACGTAATTTTCTTTTCCATTGTGTGCATTATGCTCATCAATAAAAGCTCTCCATCGTTTTATTTTAGCGTTTGGATTTCTGTCCGACACAGAAAATGTAAGTGGTTGATGATCTGTGAATATGTTTAAATTTTTCACGCCATACAAGTAATTTCTTCTTTAGAGCCCAGACGATAGCCAGGAGTTCACGTTCATTCGTTGCGAAATTTAGTTCTCTATCCTTCAGTGTTCGGGAAATCATTGTTATTGGTTTCCCTTCCTGTGACAGAACAGCCCCTAAACCTATCCGTTTTTAAATCAAACGACTTTTTTAAATCTAGATAACGTAGCATTACCTCCTCTGAAGCCAAAACTTCTCTCAACTTATTGAAAGCTCGAACTTGTTCTAAATTAAACTTTTTAGCTAATTTCTTTGATTGATTGGAACTTATCTTCCCATTCTCACCCTTTAATATATCAGTTAGAGGTTTTGCCATTATCGCAAAATCCTTAATGAAGCCACCTGTAATAACTGGCAAGTCCTAAAAATGACCTAACGTTGAATAGTGTAATTGGTTGCGTGTAATTACGAATAGCATTTACTTTATGGGGACTTGTTGTAATACCGCCATCAAATACGACAAAACCTAAATATTCAACACTATATTTAAAAAAATGTGATTTTTCTCTAGAGACCCTCATGTTTGCCTCAAACAATCTACGCAAGACCCAAGTGACGTGCTCAACATGGTCCCACTTGTTTTCTGAGAAAATAATCACATCATCAACATTAACATAGCATGACTTTCCTATTTGCTCGCTCAACACATCATCAATAGCCCTTTGGGAAATACTTGGTCCATTTTTTAATCCGAAGGGAAGCCTACAAAACTCATACTTACCATTCGCGACTGAGAAGGCAGTTTTCTCTCTGTCCATTTCTGCAAGATATATTTGATGAAAACCTGATTTCAGATCTAGTGTCGTGACAAATTTTGACTTTCCCATGTTTGCTAATATTACTGAAACATTGGGAATAGGGTATTTGTCATCTATGGTTTTTGCATTTAGCTTTCTGAAATCTATGACGAGTCGTTTTTTTATGTTTCCATGCTCATCAATTCCTTTTTTATCAATAACCCAGATGGGGTTATTAAATGGAGACCTAGACGGTCTAATTATACCATTTTTTAATAAATCCCTAATTTCATCGTTTACAAAATCCGCAAGACCCATGGGGTATGGGTATAATTTAGAATAAATGGGCTCGTCACTTTCAGTGCGAATAGTGGCAATTATATTGGTGTTGTAAGGGAGTGACTCGTTAGAATCTGCAAAAACTCCACTCAAATGTTTCATCTTTTGTTGAAATTTGTCCCTCACTTCTGAAGGTATCTCAATATCTTCTGAATGTGTGAAATTCACATCTGCACACTTTAGAAACTGTGGCTTCTCTGATCCCATATTTGTTTTTAATTCCGTATTCTTAAAATCTAATGTGGCCGTTACCCGCGTTAGCAGGTCGAGACCAATTATCCCATCAAATGTTGAAAGAGTGGAAAGTATAAAAAATGTGGTGTTCACACCAAAAAGATTAATGATACACTTCTTCTTAATATTTTTGGAGCCATTAATCGACCTTACTACAAATTTTGTTTGTACTGGGTTAATATGTTTTAATTCTTTCAGAGTATCCGTTCCTATTCATTAACTAAACTTCTTGCAAGGACCTTTATGATTAATCACGTACATGTTTTTTATAATTATCTTAATTATATCCTCTGATGATTCCGGATGTGGGAAGTCTCTTTAAATAGTTTATGGTGTTCTCCTGTTGTCTTCCAGTTTTCGATTCTTCTTCAGTTAGTTTGTTATTTTTTAGAATTTTTGTTCACTTTTTATTACTTTTTAATTTCTGTTACTTTTAGAACTGGAGGGTCCCTGATGTTGGTGAATCGCAGTTCTTATTGATTTATTCTTTATGAGTTATAAACATTTCTTTTTATTTAAAAATTGGAGGGTCCCTGGTGTTGGGAATCGCAATTTTTATTTTAATTCAGTTATGTCCCACGTTGGGAGCCAATTAATAAGTTTATGAGTTTTTATTTTAAATTTTTTTATTCATTGGTGACTATGTGTCGACCAGTTGAGTTTCAATATCGAACTAAAAACTAAAACTTAACTCTAACAATTTCAAACTTAAAATAAAACCTAAGTTGACCACCATCAATGTTGGAATCTGCTGACGCGGCAGCCACTGCTTCTGTTGTTAGGGAAATAGTCGCAGTTCTTACTACGGCGGCTTTGGCCTGGACTCAACGTTATTGTTATTGTTGTTTACTTAAAAATTGCCAACCTTGCTACTCGTGTATGGTTTTACATTCTAACGAGCGGATGTAAACAAATACATTGTAAAGCAATGATCTTAATGCTTAACAAAGATTTATTTTTGCAACTTATGTTGCTGTTAACTTTGTGTTCTTGCTGATCGTGTTAACTTGTTCATTTAAAAAACAACAGCAAGAACCTAAACCTGTGCACTGTGTGTGTATGTATTAGCACTGCACTTATGTATTATGTTTGGCACATAAGTATTTAAACGTTTACTGAAAGAAACGGAGTTATGCACTTATGCGCGCGTAATTTGTCTTGACACCGAATTATGCACAAAACAAGAAACCCACTGATATAACTTTTATAAATTATATTGCTTGGTGTGTCACTTCACTGTTTCAACTTAAACACGCGAACCGAACAACAACAACAACAAGATCACGTCGGGGCCACCAAATTGTTTAGAGGAGGATATTAGTTTATATCACCTTTTTTGACTAAATAAAACAGAACACTTTGTAATCGATTTTACTAATGTGTTAATTATCTTTGTTTTATTTAAAATTTAATTAAAATTAAAGTTACGCGAATTGCTGCTGTTGTTGTTGCTTTTGAGAACGAATGACATGTTGAGTAGTCAATCGGATCGTCTCACGTACACAAAAAGAATAACCAAAGAGTATTATTTGCTCGACTCCTGATTGAGCCCAGACATGACATCCGTCAAGTTCGACGCCTGATCGAAAAGGGGAAGAGAAGATGAATGTAGCGGTGAAAGTAAGAGTGAAGGAGAATAATCGGAAACTGTGTGGCTTATCATGAGCATAATTGCGTAGAAAATATAGCTGAGATTGAGAATGTGTGTGATAATGACTTAGGTAAATGGGTAGGACGAACTTCTTTGATAACTACAGGTCAAAAATTGGACATGTTAAAACGCTGCTGGGTACCTCCTAAAAATTACAACTTTGCTGAAGATGCTAATTTGAAAGGAAAATTTAATCATAGTTGGTTGCAGACTTTCGCACCTTAGCTAGTATATTCTAAACACCTAAAAGGTTCACTGTGCTTATATTTGTCGTTCTACACAAAAGTTAATTACACACTTTGTGAAAATTTCAACTCTCTAGCTATTACAGTTCATGAGATACAACAGGAGACGGACTGACGGACGGACATTGTAAGCTTAGTAATAGGGTCCCGTTAGCTCCCTATGGGTACGGAACCCTAAAAATGAAGAATGTATTTTTCATGTAATAAATTGAATTGGAATACATTTTTAAATAGATAGGAAAGTCTGCCATCAATTTTAACATACTCGTAAATACTGCAAAGAAATTGCCATTTACCAAAAAAGTTTTTTGTCATTCACCATGCGATCAAGCAGTTCTTTTGGTTCACAAACAGCTGTTTACTGATTCACAAACCATTTCTTTTTCCATTTACCAATACTGTTTTCTGTTGAAGTTGATTAACTTTTGACGTTGTAGCTTTCGCGACCAAGTTATGTAACACGCTCCATACGATTTCATACATTTAAACTTGTGTGCTTCGCTGCAGGAACGCAGAAGATGATTTGCGAAATACCGTCATATGTGTATTTCCAGCTTAACAAATGCACAAAAGCTTTTTGAATGCAAAACGAAGTTTGCCGGGAATAATATGAAATACCAGCCTCTGACCCGATGGGGGAAATTTATTTGCAACAGTGGCGAGTAATGCCCGTACTCATAGCCTTGTGTAGTCAGAGACTTATAAACTACAATAATGCAGACGGTATAGATGCCCAAATCAGCGACATCTAGTTCATCTAGCCTGCAGTGTGATCATGAGTCCCATAGGCAGCGAAGGACGACGAGGGCGATATCTCATGCGAGAGAACGTGATAGAATTTATTATATGACGTGCATAAAACTCGTAAAGGATCGTGTAGGGCATAGTTAGTAATCCATCTATACAAGGCTAAAGGGACAAAATTATTGGTAGGACGACTAGGAAAACAAAAGTTTAACTGATTTAATAGCCCAGGAGAATCAATTTCCCCAATTATGTGCTTATGAAGACCAAAGATGGGAGACAGATAAGATGGAGCCTATCTGAGTTAGATGGCAAACGGAATTAGGATTCCAGTTTAGGTCAAGAAGGGCAAACAGAAGGCATTGTTTCTGTACAGACTCAATTCGATCTTGATTCTTTATATATTGCGGTGACCAAATGAAAGAGAAATACTCGAGGAATGGACGCACAAGAGATATAAAATCTTTGTGGTATAAGGGTCGTAAAATCCAATAGACCAACGTTTAATGAAACCAAAAACACCCTTCGCTTTATTTACGATAGAAGAGATATGCCGGTTAAAACGCAGCTTGGGATCAACCGGGACACCAAGGTCATTAAATGTGGAGACTCGCTCTAGTTGGATGTCTAAGATGAGAGGCACCATCATTAAATGAAAGGAACAATTTTACATCATCAGCGTACATGAGCATGCGAGAATGTGAGATGGAGAAAGGGAAATCATTTACAAAAAGGTTAAACAATAATGGGCATATATGGCTTCCTTGGGGATCTCCACAAGTGACAAAGACTGGACCAGAAAGAGTCGACTTAAATAACACTCGTTGAACTCTATTTCTCAAATAAGACGCAATCCAACAAAGAAGATGTTGTGGAAAACCTAAAAGGTCAACTTTATGTACAAGCAGTTCATGATTAACAGAATCAAGCGCCTTACTGAAATCAGTGTAAATAACATCAGTTTGACGTTTGTCCCTAAAACCAAGATTTACAGATGATGTAAACTGTTATTAGGGGTCTTCACGCAACTTATTTCAATACATTCACTTATTTTAATTTTATCAGCATTTCAACTGTTTCTTTACATTTAACTGGCTTATATTTGCGAGAACAACTGATTTGCCATTTTCAATTCACCTCGGAAAATCTGCAATTTTAGCCGACTTGCCACGTTGCGTGAAGACCCTTATTATGAATAATATGACATTGAATTGTGTGAAATACATTAAGATGGAGAAACACAAACGACGTTTCCTTGCAAACCAGCTTTTGCTCCGTTCGTGCGTCAAAAAAAAAAAGTTGAAATGTATGAAATCGTATGGACCGAGTTACATAGCTTGCTCGCGAACGCAGCAACGTCAAAAGTTAATCAACTTCAACAGAAAACAGTATTGGTAAATGGAAAAAGAAATGGTTTGTGAATCAGTAAACAGCTGTTTGTGAACCAAAAGAACTGCTTGATCGCATGGTGAATGACAAAAAACTTTTTTGGTAAATGGCAATTTCTTTGCAGTATTTACGAGTATGTTAAAATTGATGGCAGACTTTCCTATCTATTTAAAAATGTATTCCAATTCAATTTATTACATGAAAAATACATTCTTCATTTTTAGGGTTCCGTACCCATAGGGAGCTAACGGGACCCTATTACTAAGCTTACAATGTCCGTCCGTCAGTACGTCTCCTGCTCTATCTCATGAACCGTTATAGGTAGAGGCCTGAAATTTTCACAAAGTGTGTAATTCACTTGTGTGTAGAACGACAAATATTAAAAATACACATTTTTAGCAACATTGTTCTTTACTTTAACCTTTTGTTTAACATATTTTTTTTTTGAGTGTTCATTAAACTGTTAATTTTAGTATACTTTTAGGCTATTAAATATAAACATAATTTTATATTTTAAGCAAAAAATCTTGTACGATGGTACGGAACCCTACGTGTGCGAGTCCGACTCACACTTGGCTGATTTTTTTTAATAATTCAACTTTTAATACAGGTTTCTTCTATAATTACTTTCTTAAATTTTGAAATTCACAGCTGTTTTTTGTTTACTGAAGTCAATAACGTTGAAGTCGTTTGTGTACCTCGACGTCATTTGTGTAGTTTGACGCTGCATGCGACCCGGTGAACTTGCTCCGGGGTACCATGGTATTCTCTAAAGCCAAATTGATGGTTTGGAATGGTATTCTGGAGGCCCAATACAACCTGCAATCTACCAAGAAATATTCTTTCGAATATTTTGGAGAAAACAGGCAACAAGCTGATCGGCCTATAAGACGCGACAAGGTTCTCCGGATTGCCAGGCTTCAGGATCATTACAATTGCAGCGCATTTCCATTGTGAGGGAAAGTGGCCTAATCGTAATATCGCATTGAAGAGTAATACTAGGAACAACACCCCCTTATGCGGAAGGGCCCTAGCCACTCTGCCATCAATGCCATCGTACCCTGAAATTTTCTTCAGTTTGAGCGCTTTAATTTGGTGATACACCTCAGTTGGCGAGACTGATAATATTTGACTATATGATACATTTAGGTCTTGTAAGCGAACCATGGTGCAGGTTACATCGACTGAAGCTGCCAGTTGATGGGGTGTGAACCTCTGCGAGAGCTCGTTCGCAAAAGCTGTAGCTTTATCAAAATCTGAACGGTACCAGAGATTATTCGCGTCTAGAAGGGGTGCAAAACTTGGTGGTTGCTGTTTGACACACCGTGTAGCTCTCCACAGGTTGAAGCCTGAGGATTTATTTGGATCAGCATTTAGCAAAAGGTCATCGAAATAACGAGAACTTTCTTCGACGAGATGGTTTTCTAGTTGAAGCTCAGCTCTGCGCAACGCCTCTTTATCCAAGATGTTACGAGTGCGAATATATCTGCGACGAAGGCTCCTCTTGTACCTTACCAGGTCCAGGGTAGCTGCTTTTAAAATAGGCAGGGCTGAAGCGGAGGGTACATGAGGGGACCGATTGGAGGATGCTAGGGCAGCAGCAGCGTACATATTGCGAGCAAACAATTCAACAGCAGCGTCTAAATCATTTGAGGATGATATTTCCAAGTTTAGATTTAATCGTTCTTCTAGTCCAGTTCTGAAACGCAACAAGTCAGCATGTGTTGGAAGTAATCTTTTGCTAATTGAGAAGCGATCGGCAGCTACCTTAAACCCAGCAAAAACAGCAAAATCCAAAACGTCAGGTAGGCAATTCTTGTCACCGGGGTAGTGCGTGGCGGATCCCGTAGATAAAACTTCTCTCCGCGAATGGACTAAGGCATTACGACCTCGAGGTGTAGCCAGTCTAGAACCCCAAAAGCGATGTTTGGCATTCCAATCTCCACCGATCAAGAATTTGGGGCCAAGTTTATCGGACAGGTTATTAAACTGACTCTCAAGAATGGTGTAGCGTGGTGGGCAGTATAGAGCGGCAATAAACAGTTCACCAATATCGGTGGAGATTTTAACAGCTGCACATTGTAACCAAGTTTCGGAGACCGGTGGTAAAAGGAAGTGTTTTAATCCAGACCGGACTAAAACTGCGGCTCCTCTATACACCTGATTGTCGTCTGGATTGTTGGCGAGGTGAACATCAAATCCTGACAGTTTTAAAAAAGAACGAGATGTAAAATGGGTCTCGCTTATGAGCATGATGTCAATTCTGAAATTCACAGTAAAAAGGCGAATATCATTTGTGTGATTGCCTAACAATTGCAGCAGGAGCTCAATCATTTTGGATCGGGACTCTATCATACTCTCGATTTTAGCTAGAAGAGACTCGAAACGTTTCTCGAAAGTAGTGGGCAAATTTGGTTGTTGGGATTGATGGTTGAACTCACCTGGTTGAACTCTTTGACGGGGTTTTTGATTTTTGGACTGAACAGAAGGGCCATTTCTAGCGGCATCAGCGTAGGAAAGGTTTGATGAGGTATTAATATTTGGTTGAGTAGGTGTTGAAATAGCCGGGCGTGGCTTTGGAGGATTTATTGACCTCCGTGCAACCAGATCTTTGTAAACAAAGCAACCTTTTTAGTTTGCCGTATGAGACTCATCACAGTGAGCACATTTGGCAGGGAGATCAGGATATTCTTGGCATGAAGAAGATGGGTGACTGCCACCACATTTGACACATCGATAATTTTTACAGCAATAGTACTTTGTGTGACCGAATTCCTGGCAGCGGTGGCATTGCGGAATGTCGTTGAAACGGCGAGGGGGCTCAACCGAGATAACTTGCCGATATAACCGTTTAATATCAAAAATGAATTTGTTGTTGTGGGGCGGTTCCAATTCAATGAAGAAAAGGTTTAAAGAACCAGAATTGTTTCTGCTCTTTGAATTGTGCACATTACGTACTTTGTGACCAAGAGTAGAAAGTTCCGTCTCAATGAGATTAGTCGGGGTAGTATGGTGAAGTCCTCTGATTACCACTCTTTATGCACGTAGCTCCTTGAGCTAATATGAGTGATAAGTTTACTCAAAAGCAACGGCGAATCAACAATACCAGTAATAAGTTTATGAAGAAAGCTTATACCTAGATAAATTCGGCGATTACTTAACGAAGAAAGATCAATAAGAATAAGCCTGCTGGAGTATGAAGGCAAACGAACACTAGGGTTCCAACTTAAGCCATGAAGTGCAAGAAGAAGGAATTTACTGACTCAATACGGTCTTCATGTATTCTGTATTGAGGGCTCCAGACGCATGAACAGTATTCGAGTACTGGGCGGACAAGGGAGATGAAAAGAAGCTTGGTAGTGAAGGGATCATTAAATTCTTTAGACTATCTTTTAATAAATCTAAAAATACTTTTAGCTTTATTAATAGTTGAAGAAATGTGATGTGTGTTAAAGGTCAGTTTAGGGTCAAAAATTACTCCTAGGTCACTGAATGTTAAGACACGCGCCAATGGGTTGTTGTCGATCGTGTAAGAAAATAAATGAGGCCGGTGATGAAAAGTCATAAACTTGCATTTTGCGCAGTTTAGCTCTAGAAGATTGCATAAACACCAAGAATGCAGTGAAGTTAGATCATCTTGCAATCTGACTTGCGAAAAGATATCATTAAATAAAAGGCAAAGTTTGACATCACAAGCATACATCAAAACACGAGGGTAATTCATGGAAAGAGGAAGATCAATTTTAAAAAGGATAAACATTAATGGGCCAAGATGGCTTCCCTGAGGAACGCCAGAAGTAACATCCACTGGGCAGGAAAGAGTGTCTTTAAATAACACTCGCTGAACTCTATTTCTTAAATATGAAGAAATCCAACAAAGAAGATCTTGTGGGAAACCTAAATGATCCAGTTTAAGTAAAAGCAAATCATTATTAACGGAATCAATCGCCTTGCTGAAGTCAGTATAAATGACATCAGTTTGACATATTTCGTTGAAACCAAGTTTCACCAAAGACGCAATTTCAAGCAAGTTAGTAGTTGGTGATCTATTCTTTATAAAACCATGTTGACACGGAGAAATAATAGATTTACAGTAGTGATAAAGGGTTGATGTGAGCATTTTTTCAAACAACTTTGGAATTGCAGAAAATTTGACAATGCCTCTATAATTTGATATGTCAGCTTTGTTACCTTTTCTATGTAGCGGAAAAATGAAGGATTCCTTCCAGATGTCAGGAAAAGATGTGCTCAAAAGTGATTAATTGAAAAGTTTAAGAAACGGCTTATACAGAGACTCTGCTTAAGCAGGCAACTAGTTATTTTGTCTGGACCAGGTGCGTAATTGTGTTTCAACGATTTCAAATTAATAAGAAGATATTCTTCATCAATTACAGTAGTAACAATGTGGTTACAATAGGATGTGGGTAAAAGTTCCCAAAATAAGATTTAGAGGAATAAGTGGATTAAAAGAATTTTGCAAACAGGTCTGCAATACCAAGATCAGTGTGGGCTTGTTCATCAACTTGATTCAACGATGAGGGAAATGAAGAAATCTTGCGCTTTGAGTTAACAAAGTTATAAAACTACTTAGGGTCACGCGAAAATTGCAGTCTACAACGTGAGAGGTAGTTATTATAACATATGTTATTTAGGGAAAGGAAATTAGCCGGGTTACACAAAAGTTAGCAAAAGCAATAGAAGAGCCAGTGCTCTTAAAGTTTTTATATAACCTCGACTTAATTTTCTTCAAGTTAGTAAGACTTCTAGTAAACCAAGGTGGTTTATAAGATACTATCGAATCAACTATACATGGAACATTGGCAACGAAAGTATTGTATACCGTTGCAAAAAAAAAAATTAATAGCAGTAGACATATCACTGCAGGGATATTTCCAATGTTGGATAATAAGTATCCTCAGGAAGACATAATGGTTGGGATCTAGACACAGAAAAACCAGCGAAATCGTTACTAAATACTAGATCAAGTGATCTATTAAAAAAAGTGACTACAGAGTTCATTTGAAATAAAGAGTGGTCAAACATGCTGCACAAGAATTCATGATGTGCTGAAGGAAGTAGATAATTCGATGTATTCCAAGAAATCAATGGAAGATTAAAATCGCCTAGCACGATAAAAGAGTCACGGTCTCGAAGAATGTTATTAACTGAATTAATAGCACTGGCATGATTCAAAGAAAATTCCGAAATGGAATTAGGCGGAATATGAGAACATGATATAAAGATAGATTCATGTGCCAAAAATAACTTCACACAAATAAACTCAATGTTAGCTGGAAAGTTCAGATCTACTAATTCCGATCGTAAGTGTGATATAACAGCGATGAGTACATCATCATCACGGCGATTCCGGCGATCTGTTCTATAGTAACGAAATTTGAACGGAGTTAAAAGAACACGTCAAGCTCTCAAGAGTTCTGCTATTTAAGCAAAACCTCTGTTGTTGTAACAGCAAGGGAGATGGAAGTAGAGGTATGCATGCAATTAATAAGGAAAGGAAGAAGGTAAAGGAAACGAAAATTTTTGTGCAGCAGAGGGAACAAATATTAATATTTAAAATTACGTTACTTAATTAAAATGAATAGAAATGGGTAGAGTTCTTAGCCTACATATCAAGCCCTAAAAAGGAAGCTACCTCTATCGGTCGAGCCATAAGTCAATAGGAGTCGGTTTTATGGGACAGTTGAAAAGGTAAACCGTAATGTGATGAGAACAACCACACTGCGGACAGCGATCATTGTCAGAAAGACCAATACGTTCCCTGTAGCACTAGAGGATAAGAGACCAACCCGACCTTAACTGAGCTAAGATGGTCCTAGTACTACGAGGGAGACGCTTTTCACTATCATCAACAGGTGGAGGATGGCCTCCTAGCACAACATTATTCTGGTGTGACTCTAATGCAATTTCAACTGCCCTCCGTATAATTCATCACGACCAGACTTATAGTGACCAACGTCGTTGAGAAAGGGGAAGTTGTCAAAGAACGTCGAAGTCGTCAGGTTGAAGTTGTGTCGCAGAAGCTGTTATGAGTGTTACCATTATTTTTGTTATTAAATTAAGGAACCCCGTCTTTACATTTGGGGGCTCAACCTTTGGAAAGTGTGTTAAATTCGAAAAGTGCGAAGAATAAAAGTTTAAAAAACATAAAGGTACGATCAATAAACTCGGAAAGAGAAGAACTAAAAGTTTTAATGAGTACGAAAGAAGAAATATCGGAAGAAGCGAGAAAGACATACGCGACGCCATCGAAAACTCAGGTAATTGCAGAACAAGCAATTGCGGTAATTGCAGAATCAGCCTCAATCGCGCTTGCATTGACTAAAGACGTGTTTTTAAGCTTATTCGCTCGTATGCTGTACGCTTTTGTAATAAATCGCTGTTTTCGACCGCTACTATAAAACATAACAAGCCACACTCACTTCTTCAATCGGTATAACACGCTTATCAATTAATATATAATCTTAGCTATCCTAGCCACCGGCTTACCTCCCACACTGAACAAATAACCTTGGACAGTTCCAGACAAATGAAAATTGTTTCGACGGGCCCAAAATACTTAGTGATGTCACGTATCGACAACACGATAGGGCTAACCAGTGTGTCGTCTTTTCTCATTAAAAAAGATGTCGACAGCGTTTGCTCAGGCGAACTTGAAATGTGCAAAAAATTAACAAAGTTACAATTCTGATGAAAACGAAAAACCACACACAAGCAGCTAAGCTTGTACAGCTACGCTCGTTATCTTATGCTCTACAAGTAGAAGTAACGGAACATCTCTCTCTGAATTATGCCAAAACAGTTATATACTCCAACGACCTGAGAGGAATAGCTGAAGATGAAATTACGAATGAACTTAAAACACAAAATATAACTGAAGTAAAAAAGATAATGAAGAAGAACGGTGACAACCTCACAGAAAATGTTCTTATTATGTTGACTTTTGCTTCCCCTACTATACCTGATTACATATACATAGGCTATGAAAAAGTCAAATTGCGACCATATATATATATATACATTCTGTCAAAAAAGTGCCGGGAATTTATAAATAAAAAAACATTTTTACCTTTAATCATCCAAATTTATTGGGTCGCCTTCAAAATAGGCACCATTTGCTCCAGTACATCTATGCCAACGGCATTTCCAATCATCGAAACATTTTTTATAGGAGCTTTCCGGGATGACCTTCAGTTCACGCGCCGAATTTTGTTTTATGGCTTCAATGGACTCAAAACGGGTGCCACGAAGCGGCAATTTTAGTTTTGGAAAAAGGAAAAAGTCACAGGGGGCCGTAATGATGCGTTCCATGAATGTGGGATCGGAATTACAGTGATCCAACATGTCCGAAGCGACCTGTTCGCGATAGCGTTTTTGAAGAAAATTCAGCTCTTTTAGCACCGGTCGCGCGGCCACCTTTCTCATGCCCAAAATATCAAATAAAATCGTACGTGCTGACTCGTGGGATATGTTGAGCTCATGTGCTATCTCTCTCAAGCTGGTATGAAGGTTTTCGAGCACCATTTCCTTAATTTTATCGACGTTATCGTCGGTAGAAGCCGTCGATGGGCGTCCGGAACGAGGCAAGTCTTCGACCACTTCACGACCGTCTTTGAAGGCTTTGTACCACTCATATGCTCGAGTTTTCGATAGAGCATTATTGCCAAAGGCCTTTTGTAACATTCTCAATGCATCGGCACACGAAAATTCATTC
>JAWNKV010000208.1:0-76586 GCA_035041805.1 Amiota mariae
TTTCCTTGGGTCCGTTGTTCCAACATGAATGTCTTCTCTCCACATCCAACGGTCACCAAACACAAGTTTCCAAGAATCCACAAACTAAAAGTGTCATTCACCTTAGCTTTTTTTCTTGTTATGATTCTTCCTCTTCCTTTTCTTTCATGATCAGCAGCTGACGTTAGAGGTGAGAGTATTGACGCGTTATCGATATTACAGTGTTGATGAACGAACATTGCGAACAATATTGTAGTTCCGATCACGCCCGTACATGCCGTCCCCAATACTGGGACCAGTATTAAAAGCCAAAACATGTGATCGTGATTGATGTACGAGTGAGAAATTAATTATATGTTTGAATTCGTTTCAGGTCGACTGTAATTTGGTATAAGAAACCGACAAATCTTTGACACAGAACGCTTGTAGATACCAGCAGAGGTTTTAATTGTAGCGACTCGTACCAGTGCATCCAATCCAGGATAAAGTTCTACAATTCTTCCTAGTTTCTATTCGTTCGGTGGAACGCGATCATCCTTGATTATGACCACATCATTTATCTGCAAGTTTGGTGCTTCCTTCCTTCCGTCATTTAGGGCGCAAATGCGACAGCCAATATGCACTCCACCGCTTCCAAAATTGCCTCAAAATCTTTTGACCTTCCAGAAGTTGTACGTTTAATGACTTATCCTGTAAGGTAGGTTCAGGTAGCGTTGTTCTGGCTTCTCCAACCAAAAAGTGAGCAGGTGTGAGCTCACCAAGGTTGTCCGGATCAGCAGTTAATGGGCATAATGGTCTAGAATTCAAACAAGCATCAATTTGACCCAAAATAGTTGACAAATGCTCATAAGTCAGCGGTATGCCATTATGAGTAACCCGTGAAGGTACATTAAAATTAATACTACCAAGCAAGGAAGGGGAAAAGATGCTGCCTACAATTAGATTGTGCAAGAATGTGACACCAAGAGTCGTTCTGCGACTGGATAATGTCGAGAGGCGGATTAGTTTAAGTCGGCTTTGGTAAGATTGAAGGTTTATATTGGGATCCCAGTGTAAGTGACACAGTGCAAAAAGCAAGAATTGCTTTTGAACAGACTCAATACTATCACTATACTTTTTAAACTGTGGATCCCATACACATGAAGCATATTCAAGTATTGGTCTAACCAAAGAAGTGAATAATAATTTGGTGGTGTAAGGATCATTAAACTCTTTAGACCAACGTTTAATGTATCCTAAAACACCTCTAGTTTTACATGTGATACAAGAAATATGCGACCAAAAATGCAGCTTTGGATCCATCAACACACCCAGGTCACTGAATTGTGTGACACGTTCTAGACTGTGATCATTAATGTGATAACTTTTTACAACTAATTTTTTGCGGTAAAAGGACATAATTTTACATTTGTCACAATTAAGCGAAACATAATTTTTAGAGCACCACTGAGATAAGGAATCAAGATCTTCTTGAAGAAACATTTGTTGGACCGGATATAAAATAGACAAGCATAACTCAGCGTACATTAAGACGTTAGAATGCTTTATGGCAGATGGCAAATCGGTTATAAAAATATTAAATAATAATGGGCCAAGGTGGCTACCCTGAGGGACACCAGAAGTTACTCGAATTAAATATAGCTGTTTTAAAAATAACTCTTTGGGTTCTTGAAGTTAGATAGGATGTAATCCAGTTAACTAACTTGGGAGGAAAACCAAAGGTATTCAGCTTTTTAAGGAGTAGGAAGTGACAAACAATGTCAAAAGCTTTACTGAAATCTGTGTAAATGACATCCATTTGATGTTGTTGTGAAAAACTACAATTGACCAACGAAATAAATTCTAATAAGTTGGTTGTAGTTGAACGCTTCTTGGTGAAACCGTGTTGTGAAGTACTTAATAAAGAAAGAACGAAATGCTGCACCTGATCGGTGATAATATGTTCAACAACTTCGGAATAGCGCAGAGCTTAGCTATTCCTCGGTAATTTGATATATTAGCTTTACTGCCTTTTCTGTGGAGTGGGATAATATAGGACTGATTCCAAATATTAGGTAATACAGATGTATTCAGAGATAAGTCAAACAATTTGCAGATTGGTCTAAGCAAAGCATCAGCACATCGCTTTAGAATACAACTAGGTACATCATCTGGAGCTGATAAAAACGTTAATTTAGAAGATTTTAAATATTGTAATACTGTATCACAATCAATAATTGGCATATTAAATTGATTAAATTGAGGAATATGATATGGGCATGGACTATTACAATCATTATTGAAATTTGTGTAAGTGCTTTGGAAAAAGTTCGAAAAAATATTAAAAATTTCTCTATCGCTGCAACATTCAACACCATTTAATTTCATACAGGATGGGAATATATCCAACCTGCGCTTCATGTTAATAAAGTTAATAAATTTTTTAGGATCTCTTTTTAATATCCTCTTCGACATGTGTCACGTATGACTGATAGCAGGAATTGTTTAAGTGTTGAAAATTATAGCGGAATATAGCGTATTTAGTATAATAAGCAGACAAACCGGATATTTCAAATTTGTTTAATAGACAATTTTTTTTTAATGTTTTAATTCAATTAAATTACGAGAAAACCAAGGTGGCGTATGTGGGTTATGTTTAAGTTTAATTTTCGGAACACATATTTTTAAATGATTTTTCATAGTTGTATAAAAAAACTTTGCAGCTAGTTCACCATTATCACAGGAATACAAATAAGACCAGTCAGTGGCTATAAGTAGAGAATTTAGCTTAAAGAAGTTAGTTTGTTTAAAGCAGAAAACACGTCTTGATGTAGAAAGCAAATTAAAAGGATTATTGGAACGACATCCAAACCCATTCAGAAAGATGTTTAATTCCAAAGTCGGATGATAAGCATCCTCTGGAGTGGAAAGAGGATTACTTCGAAACAAGGAAACATCATTTGTGCTGTCGGTAAAGACCAAATCTAAAATTCGATTAATGTTATTAGCTATGTAGTGTACTTGCTGAAGGGAAAGATCCAGCAATGAGTCGACAAACTCACAGCTTACTGATGATATTACAGAGTTACAATTGTCCGAGGCTGTCCAAGAAATATTTGGAAGATTAGAATCTCCCATGATTAAGACCTTATCAGTAGTATCTTTGATAAAAGACAAAACTTTCTTAATAGCTGTCAGATGTGATAAGTAAACAGAGTCATCAGAAGCAGGTGGTATATAGGAACATGTAATAAATAAATTAGAAAATGAAAGCTTTATACAAATAAACTCAATGTCATAAATATTATCAATAGACACCAAGTCAGAAGAGTAAGAAGTTCTAATAGAAATCAGAACTCCACCACCAACGCGATCAAATCGATCTTTCCTAAACGTTAAGTAATTATTGTTAAACAATTTGGAATTCAGAACATCTGGACGAAGCCATGTTTCTACAAACACAATTACATCTGAATGAAAAGAAAAACTATTAGTGAAAAGTCTATGCACTTTAGAGTTTAAACGTCTGACATTCTGAAATTGTATGATCAAACTGAGGTTAGATGGATCCATAGGAAGGGTTGCTTGAGTGCGACTAGAAATTAGTTTTTTGTAGACTTTGTTGGTGTGAGTTTGGCAATGACACCAGTATTTGCACGTTGTTTAAAGTTATATTCGTGAACAACACAGCCGGCCTGCCAAAAGTTCAGACCTAACAGTTCACTACAGTATTCAGGGGGAACGGATATTTTAAAAGACGAAATTGTCCTTTTAAAAGATAATTTAAACTTGGTAGTATTCACATTTGTAATTGTTGGTAGTTAAGATAGAATGTAGTGATTAATATCGGCTTCCGAAGTATCTTCAGTTAACCTAGACACAAAAATAGATTTAGAAGGAGGAACAGCGACAAGTTGCTTAGCACCAATTGAAGCTCGAGTGTTTGAGCTAGTAGGTGCTATTTCTGCCGCAACACGCTGCACAGCAGATGTATAAGAATTCTTATGAAAGTTCCCCGGTAGTTCCATCTGCCCCATTGGTGTAGTAAAAGTAGGTGTAGGTATAGAAATAGTGGGGGTAGGTGTAGAAATAGTGGGGGTAGGAATAGAAATAGTGGGGTAGGAATAGAAATAGTGGGGGTAGGTATAGAAATAGTGGGGGTTGATGGAGGTGGTATGTTTAAAAGTGACAAAGAAGTTTTTGATTTGGGCGAATGACGCCGTTTTCGTTTAGGCGATATATCAAAGATTTTAATATCTTTAAAACACTTATCATAAGCTGTGAACTTATCATTCAAGCGCCGAAAGTCTTTCGCTAGATCATTGTAAGCATTACGCATTAACGTAACAGATTTAAGAAAGTCTATCTCATCAGACCGACAATTAGGACAAGACCAGCGAAGGCCGATATTTTGATCAATAATATCGGCAATTCTTCCATTGATATCCGCACAGGCAACATGGGCCGCATTATCACACAACCAACAAGCTACAGTGCGGCATTTAGGAATAAATGATTTACTTTTACACTTTATAATACAACAATGCATTTTCAATTAAAAATATAAATGTTTAATAGAATTAAAAAACAAAAATGAAATTTAAAAGAAAAATGCACACTTTCCGCAGGCACTGTGCGAGGTATAAGAGCAAATGTAAACCAAAACCAGTTTGAGAGCAAACCAAAAAACAACAAAATGCACAGAAACAAGACCAAGAATTTATAAACGCTTATTAAAGGAAAATTTGCGTTTATAAAATTCCAAAAATGATACGTAATTATGTTTTCTACAATCAAAATATTTCGCGCAAATTAATTTAAATCTCACTGCACTCAAGAAAAGAGAGTATTTTTAGAGGGAGAAAGAATGAAAGAGCATTAAAGAGAAACAAAAGTATATGCAAAGCAAAGATTACAACAAAAAAATAAAAAAATAAAACATTAAGCACTGAAAAAGCAACAAATTGCACAGAACAAAACCAAAGATTAAATAAATGATTATAATTAAATAATTTAAAACTATTAAAACTTATGTACCACTAGCTAACCCGAAAACACGATCAAATTAATTTGTGCACAATAATAAAAACAGTATTAATTACAAATTGAGGTATAAAAAAGTATAATAAAAATTTAAATATTTGTTAGAATAAAAATAAACACATCCGCTCTCTTTGAACTACAGATTAACAGACTTCACATTAGCTTCCCATAATCCGCCGAAACTGGGACTATGTGGGGGGTGGAAATGCCATTGAATGTTCCGCGCTGCCAGTTCAGGAATTATCTTGCTTGAAAGACCCCTGGCACAGTCTCAAAGATTTGTCCGCGCATACAAAATTCGTTTCACAATCACTATAAATGTGTCCGCAAACTCCTCTACGTCTGACAAAAAGTTCTAATGCCTATAAAAAATGTTGCGTTGTTAATCACGTAACTACTTCGAGATGTAGAGCCTTAGTTGCCAAGCAAATGAAAACTGCAATGTAAGCTTTATACTTGTGATGACCACGAAACCGTGAAAGGCGCCGGTGTAATCAACCCCAGTCGCTTCAAATGGCCGTGTCGGTGGGTTAACTCGATGCAATGCCAAGTCTGCCATCAGTTGACAGGATGGTTGCGAACGATGTTTGAAACAATGCACACACTGACGCAGTATTTCTTTTACAGATTGCTTCCCGCTTATAATCAAAAATAGACGACGCGTTGTAGGAAGAGTTAATTGTTAATTGTATTGTTGAGATGCGCATTCCGAACGAATGTGAAATGATGATGCTTTGGAAGTATGATCGGAGTTCGTTGGTTCTTAGTGAGATGGAGAGCATTCCTGAGTCGGCCCCGAATCCTCAGAACCTTTCGCTCATCTAAAAACGGTGAGAATTGACTCAATTTATTCGAGTTAGGTAAGTTCTTGTTTTTCTGCAAGCGGTCGATTTCACATCCAAAAACTTCCTGCTGTACCATACTACCCGTACTAATGATTGACTTAATTCTTCTACGGGAATTGGTCCTAATCGGCAACCTAGAAGTTAGGGATCGTAGTACAAAAGCAGTGTCAATGAAGATTTCAAAAGACGATTGAGTACTATGTTTACATTTATTGTTGGAATGTTCACCCACACGAGTGATTTCCGCATGCACTGGGTACCGCTTGAGACCCAGGGATTGTACGACTCTTTCAGTGACAAGTGCGCCCTCGGAACCATGGTCAATAAGCGCTCGGACCGTAGTTGATTGACCTTTGAAATTGCTGTGTAATCGTACAAGTCTTAGCAAGTACCATAGTGCGAGGCATTATATTTGAAACAACTGCTGTAGTACGGCAGAGTTGTTAGAGGTGAGTAGCGCATTCCTACCAGACGGAGTGAAGGCAGCTGCGGACGGTAGCAAAGGTTGTGCACTAGTACCTGACTGTGGCTGAGGAAAATGCAACAAAGTAGTTGACCGCAAACAATTCTTGGAACTAGTGCATTGCGCTATGGGAAGAGCTAAACTGCGGCAATTTAGACATGCCTTTGTGCGATCAACTATCAACTTCCGAGCATAACAGTCTTTGGCTAAAAAGTCAGGACAACGACGCAAAATATGATTGCCGCTGCAATTTTTACAGCAGTTGGGGTTAGCAGATCCAGTGGTTTGGTGGAAACAACTACCCTTGTATGATGAGTTGCCTGAAGATTTGTGATATGATCGATTGCTCTCAGTCTTTAAAGTAGACTGCCCTGAGGGTGGACAAAGCTTATAATTATCGATCACGTCAATGCTAACAAGACGGCTGTTGAGGAAAGATTCAAAAGCGGTGAACGTAGGTATGTCCACGCTATCGCCAAAATGGTGATCCCATGATTGAAGTGTGGTTGCTGGAAGTTTTGTGGTAAGATGATAAACAATCCAGTGATCACAATTTTAAATTTTAATGTTCAAACGTTTAAATTCATTAATACAGACGTTAGCAGTGTTAAGCATGCGTTTCAGATCAGATGAATGCTCTTTATTTAATGAGGGCAAGTCATAAAGCGAATTCATATGGTACATGAATTGCACACGCGGGTTATCATAACGTTCCAGGCAGTAGAGTAATTCGATTCTGTGAGACTTATTTGTCGTACTTCTTGGTCACGGTCTACCGGTAGCGCTTGTTTTAAAAAATGAAACTTTTGTATGTCCGAAAGCGACCTATTTTCGTGTATCAGTTGCACGAATGCGTCGTAAAACTCTGGACAATCAATAAATTTGCCTGAGTACGTTGGCACTGGTAGTTTAGGCAATTGAATTGACGACATCGGTGCTGTGGGCATAGTATCCTGATTGGCGTTTGCGTTTGTGTCGAGCGAATTTGCCTGAAGAGTTGTTTCAAACGCCTCAGAAATTACACGGAAAACTACAAGGTACTCCTCTTCAAATGATGATTAGAGATTGAAGAGAAAAGAGTTTTTGTTTAAAAAAAGCTCCGAATTCAAACTAAAATGCATTCAGTTTCTGACCACATAAGCCACAAAATGGAACAAGTAAACAGATCGACAACACTAACAAACGTTACAGGCTTTCTTACTAGCCAGGATATCGTTGAGTGTCTAAACGATTTCTCCAGCAAGGAGCGAAAACCTCCCTTTAGCTTAACTGTAATGGAAAACGATCATTCATATCCTATCTTCAATATTGCCAGGACTGTAACAAAATTCGAGGATACTATTGTGTTGGAGCTAGCAGGTCACGTACTATACCTCCCCAAAAGGTATTCTTCGATTAAGGACTCATCTATCGAAACAATTAAAAAATCAGCCAAGTGTGAATCGGACTCGTACACGGAGGGTTCCGTACCATCGTACAAGATTTTTTGCTTAAAATATTAAATTATGTGCATATTTAACAGCCTAAAAGTATACTACAATTAACAGCTTAGAAGTATAATACAAAATCAAAAAAATTGTTAAACAAAAGGTTAAATTAAAGAACAATGCTTCTAAGAATGTGTATTTTTAGTATTTGTCGTTCTATACTCAAGTGAATTACACACTCTGTGAAAATTTCAACTCTCTACCTATTACGGTTCATGAGATAGAGCGGGAGACGGACGGATGGACGGACATTGTAAGCTTAGTAGTAGGGTCCCGTTAGCTCCCTATGGGTACGAGAACAGCAGCAAGTAATTTTCGATAATCCTCGTTAGGTACCTCGGCGTGTCTATCACCCTTAGTGCTTGCATGATCCGCTGTCAGATCCCCATGTTGAATGCATTTTTGAAGTCCAAGGTCACTACAGCGCAGTATTCCTTGTCGCCTCCCTTCCTTCTGGTTCCACTCGTTGCTATACGCGCAATATCCATCACTGCTTGGATTGCATCAACCGTGGATTTTCCACTGCGGAATCCAAGCTGGATGTCGGATAGGGCGTTCGGTCTATCTAGAGTATCCTTAAGACGTTCAACTATGATACTTTCCAGTATCTTGCCCTGCGAATTAAGCAAGCAGAGTGGCCGGTACGCAGATGGATGGTCTGGTTGCTTTTTTGGTCTTAGCAACAAGACTAGCCTCTGTCTTTTCCAAATGGTTGGAAAAACACATTCAATAAGGCATGCGGAGTACATTTTTGGGAAGGTCGCAACATCTGCTCTCACTGCAGCCTTTAGCGCTACGTTTGGGATACCATCAGGTCCTGGGGATTTCCTGTCTCCCAACTTTCTTAGCGCTTGCAGCACTTCATCCGTAGTTGCCGCTGGAGATCCGACGACGCCTGTAGGAGAAGCAGTGAACTCTAACATGTCACCCACTGGGAAAAGTCCTGCAACCACCTCGCCGATCAGTGCTAGGTCTGATGGCAGTGGGGGCTGTGGTCCCTTTACCGAGTTCATCACAGTTTTGTAGGCCTTGACCCACGGATCGGTATCGGAGCCATCTCGCAAGATTTTGAAGCGGGAATCTTTGCTGGTCCGTAAAACGTTCCTCAGGAGATGCCTTAGCTTTTTAAAGTCGCATTGCAGTTGCTCCCAATCAGGAGACGCTCTGGCATGCTGCGCCATCCTACGTGCCCGAATGCAGCGACTCCTAAGCTCGGCAATCTCGTCGTTCAACCAGTAGGCCGCCATTCGCGCACGTACCCGAGCTTTCCTAGGCATCGAGGCATCACAAGCTATGCAAATCCGTTTAGTGACGCTTTCTGCCATACCGTTCGCGTCATCAGTCACAGTTGTGGTGTATTCCCAGATTTGTTGAAAGATATCCTCGTCGAAAAGTCGATCTCTCCAGCCTCTAGTAGAGCGAAACTGACCTTTGGTAGCCGGATGCAGTGCAATCTCAATCACGATGGCTCGATGATCACTGTTCGTGTAGAAATCACCGATTATCCATGTTGTGTGACGCACAATGGAACAATGTGCAAAGATCTAAGGCTGAACGTCTATTACCTTCCTCAAAAGTGAACTGACCATCGTTCAAAAGCTCGACGTTGAGTGTGGCTAGGCACTCCATAAGGCCTCTGCAACGTTGGTTCGTGAACCTGCTACCCCACATTGTAGACCAGGCATTGAAGTCTCTAGCGATGATGGACGGCGTCCTTGTCCTTGCTTCCGCCACCATCTCCGTGATTAGCCGTTCAAACTAGTTAAGCTCCAGACTTGGTGGCGCGTAACATGAGAAGAAGTATATACCATCTACTTTAGCCCTCGTGACAACGGAATGAGGAGTAAGTGGCCTGCTTTGCGGCTTCTTCCCGTCCGTGACCCATATGGCGGACTTACAGGGAGCATCCGAGATCTAATTATGTCTCCTTACGCTGCGATATGGCTCGCATAAAAGGACCAGATCGAGGTGTTGCTCAAACACTGTTTGTTGCACCAAGTCCTGGGCTGGCGCACAGTGGTAAAGATTTAATTGGGCGATTTTCATCGCACTCCTACTTACTTAACCGTAACTTCCCTTTGATATGCCGGACAGCGGGTACTGCCAGCTGCATGGTCCCCACCGCATAGCGTACATTTTGGGTCATTTTTGCATTGTGCTGCATGATGACCTTCTTGTCCACACCAACAAAGGTTACTGCGGTCTACTTCGTCTTTGCAGTTTTGCGCTGTGTGGTTGTATCTCCAACACTTGTAGCACCTTGTTGGCGCCGCGCAATCCCGTACCCTGCGGGATACCCAACCAATACGGTCTCGTTGGCAACTCAGCACCTTTTTTTTCATCTGCAACTGGCAACGTGATGTATGCAGTCTGCTTGCCACGTCGTACTTTTCCTATGTTTCGGACTAGTGACTCATCTGGACGGTGTATGTTACACTGTGCGTTAAGGGCGTCACACTTTCCCAGAGGATGTTATTTCATCCAGATCCCTCAGTTGGATCGTGACCACGTGCGTTTTTGCCAGGACCCTGGCCGCATCTCCTAGCGTTTCTTTAACGGCAGCCTGATCCCCGTTTGAGTTCCAAAAGCAGCTCATTCCATGTGAAGCGTCGTACCGTCTTGACATTCTCGCCCATTTTCTGCAAGGCAGAGTCACTCCGTATCTTACGAAGAATATCCGCATACGAGGAGCTTGCCGCAGCCTAGATGATGAAAGCATCCGGTCTTGACTTAAGGGCATTTTCTCTGTGCTTCTTACCCAGCACTTTAGTCCACTCCTGTGCTTCTTTCCCGTTCACCTTTCTTGTTGACTTGGGGGAGCCGACATTCTCTGTACTAGCTGTACTCACCGATTTTTTCCCTTAGTAGCAGCTAGTGCTTTTTTTGCCGCTGGTGTTGGGTACCGTTTGGTTGGAGGTGTCTCTAGTTGTCCCTCAGGGCCTCTTTTACTATTTGGAGGCTTAAACCAGGGCGACGTCTGGGAGGAGTTGTTGGTCCTTATGACCCTCTTCGCTTCATCGTCCTTCTGATAAATAGCAGAAAGCTCATATAGAGCTTTCATGCTATCGATCGTCTCCCTAGCCTGATGTATGGATCATCTTGGCTTTTTCTTCTAGCATATCCACCAGGGTCCTTATTTTTCCACCAAGCTTGTGAAAAGGATTGTAGTTTTTTTTCAGGTTTCGAGCAAGAAGGGCTCGTTTCATCCCTGCATGTAGGTGATCGAGGGATCTTGCAGCTTGTCTGTGGGAGAGTGACCTTATCCGCTTCTCCTGAACGCCACATCACCTATTGTTTCCAAGCTTGTAGCCTTTATTTGCCACAACAACCAAGCTGACCATCGCCTTTGTAGGGGATTTTCCGAGTTTAGACATATTTTTCTGTTGTTTTCCAGCGCATCGTGGGGCGGGTCGTAATAGTCAAGAATGGGTATACCCTTGCAACATAGTCCCTACCCCAGTTCCCTGAGGCCTGACTTACGCTTTACCAGTCCTGGGATTACCGGATGGACTGGCGCTCGCCCGGGGCAATGCAGTCTACTTAACTTCGTCCAATGCACACTCCCTGACCAGGGTCCGAATTGGCTGGTTTCTGAACTTCGCCACGCCTGCCGCCTCGGTAGAGCAGGCTCATGTCACCCCTTCACCGTCATTAGTGGAAATAACTAACAACTATTCCAGAGACTCCCAGCGCGACGTGACGAAGAACGGTCAACTCCGCGTTTTAGGCCTACCGCCAAGCATTCACCGCTGCCGACCTATCAATTACAGACGCAGATCAAACGGCCGCCCAATCTGGGATCAGACGCCTTTTGGGTTTCGGAAGGCTTATTATACGGGCGGCTCGCACTCGCCCCGTCACGAGCACTTCATAAGGGTGTGTAACCTTTTAAGCCACCCCTTCCATTCTCGCCGCTCATTGGTTGAAGACTGCTTATTCAATATTCGCAGCTAATCTACATATCTGCAGGCCGTCCACTATCCGCTACCTGTGACCCCCACTCTAGCTTGAGCAGCGCCGAGTGCTGTAAGTGTAAGTGCGTGTGTGTGTGTGTGTGTTTTTGTTTTTTTTTTTTTTTTTTTGCAAACTTCGAAACAGCATTCCACTTGTATTGGTTTTCCAGCATGTGACTTACGAGGTTCGCAACCGATGGTAGATCACCTAGGGCGTCACTCAGCTCTTGCCGCTCCCTTTCAAATCTTCTGCATCTGCTTAATACATGCTCAGGGTATTTCGTGCACTGATTGCCGCAATGTGTGCACCAAGAACCATCGCCATGATGGAACCGTCGGAAGCAACCGTCACCGCTCAGTAGCTGAGTGAGGTAAAAGTTTACCTCACCATGCTTCCTTCCAATCCATTCGGCTAAGCTTGGAATAAGGCTGTACGTCCAGCGATCCTTCGTTGAGGAGGCAACTCTGAAACGTCCTGATGGAAGAGCATCGTATATGTGCACGCAATGCTCTTACTTCCTCTGGGGGCCGCGCTCTCCAGGTATAAGCCTCCGCTGCCTCGATGGCGACTAGATCTATTGGTATCAGCCCAGCAAGAACTAGAGCAGCAACCTCCGATACCGTTTGGAAAGCTTTGATGACCCTGAGCGCTCCCAGCCTGTAGATGTTCTCAAGGTGTCTCCTGAATGATACCGTATCCAATGCCTTAGCCCAAACCGCAGCTCCGTAGAGCATCATGGATTTGGTTGCATACAGCAAAAGCAGCCTACGCCCTTGTTTAAGAACGTGCGTGTTTAACAGTATTCTCGAGAGGGCCTTGCATGACCTAGCCGCCCTGTCATTGGAGTATGTCAAGTGCTCTTTGAAGCTGAGCCTATGATCAAGGGTAATCCCTAGGCACACCAACGAACTTTTTGTTGTGATTGCCACGTTGCCGACAGTGACCGTAGCTCTCTCCACGATTTTGCGATTTGCCATTTTTTATCCACTTCGCTACAGACAGGACTTCCTCCGTGGCGACCGGGAAGAAATTTCTCACCCCTTGGTTCTCACCGACACTACTAGTCTCACCCCCTTGTTGCTGCTGCGGGAAGAGAGTTGCCACGATGTGAGACATCTCTATGGGCTCCAAGAGAGGGACCGGCTTACATGACCTGGTGTTTTTGACAATCACCTGATAAGCCTTGCCCCACGGATCTTTCTCTGCGTCGTCGCACAGCTTGAGGAAGCAACGCCTTTTGCTGTCTCTGATTGCTCGCTTCAAGGATCTCCTACATGAGTGATAATTCTCCCGCAGTTCGAGAAACCGACTTGAGCGCCTTGCCCGCTGATAGGCCCTACGTGCCAGAATGCAGTTACGTCTCGCTATTCCAATTTCCTCGTTCCACCAAAATACTGCCTCCTGGTGGCGACTATGAGATCTTCTGGGTTGCATGCTGGAATCACATGCTTGCTTTATGGCCCGTTGGGTTCTGATGGCCATATCATCTGCCGATTCGTCTAGAGCTGCTGTCTGTAGGGCGGTACAGAAAGTCTGAGGGTTCAGCGTAGACTCTCTATAGCCCCCTCAAATCGGATATCACTGTATTCTGGGGATATTGTTATCCTCAGTAACCTCACAGTGTATGACTTGGTGCTCACTCGCAGTGTATAAGTCGCTCAGTGTCCACTTGGAGGAGTTGAACAGAGAGGGACTTATAAACGCAAGATCCACTATTGACCCAATACCAGGTGTGCTCAGAGCCTGAATTTAACAGGCACACGTCCAGGGTTGCGAAAGCTTCCAGCAGAGATCGCCCCTCACAGCTTGTGATCGTGGAGCCGCAGTCTGTAGTCCACGCATTAGAGTCACCGGCGATGATGACAGGGTGTCGGTCTCTTGCGTCGATGACGAGCTCGTCCAGCAACCCTCCCAATTCACTCACTCCTAAACTGGGAGGAAAGTAACAGCTATATATCCAAAAGCCACTTACTTTTGCATCTGAAAGATTTTCTTAAGGTAACGGTCCTCCGGATTGCTCTGCAATCGTATATGGCTGCATTACGGTCTATGTCACAGCACCAGGACTCATCATTTCAACAACTTTATGGCTCGCTCAAGATAGTCACTTCAACCTCTTGCTCTCAAATCGTCTGCGAAAGTAGATCATGGGCCGCAACACAATGATTCAAGTTAAGGTGCAGTAACTTGAACATTGTTTTTTATTTCGTGCTTCCTTCACGCGGTGCTGGGCAGACTCGACTACCGGCTATGTGGTTGGTGTCGCCCAGTTGTTTCGCAGGACAGACGAAACACCGTGGCTTGTTAGTGCATGTTTTCACCTGGTGCCCTTCTTCTCCGCATCTTAGGCAACGGTTGCTCCTGTCTTCTGCACACTTACATGCATTAGACGTGTGCCCCACTTCAAGGCATTTGAAGCAACTGCGTGACTGCTGCTGCTATCGGATTCTGCAGCGTGTTCAACCTATTATTACTCTGCCGGCTTTAATGAGCAGTGCTGCGGTTCTCGATGGCAGACTAAGAGTAGTGGCCTGTGTTCCAGCATAGGCATGGCGGAGACTTTTTATATTTCCTCTGCAAACCTCTATCTCAAACTGCTCCTTACAGGCTGTTACAATGTCATCCATATCAGTGGCATCGTCGATATCGATGATCACCAGTTGGGTCTCCAGCGTTAACGAGCATATGCTTGCAGTCTCACCGAGTGCAGAGCCCACCGCGACCTTGAGCTGTTGAAGGTTTTCCTTCATGTAGCCATCCATCTCCAATAGGACATCTCCCTTCAACGTCTTTCGGATTCGGTTGACATTGCTACTGACTTCCTTAAGACCCTCATTGTGGGTCATAATCCGCACGATGTCGATGTACGACATTCCATCCTTTGCCTCGATAATCAAAGCATCAGGACGGATTCTACTTTTGGACACTCCGCTGCCTTTTCCTTTACAACTTCGTAACTGATTGCCAGTCGACTTCGGGCCTCCTGCATTTCTACCGTGTCGGAAGACTTATTACATTCCGGGGGGACTCCACATTTGGGTTTTGCGTGGACCGAGGTACCATTTCTCCTCAAAGGCTAACGGGCATCAATCGTCCTTGCCTTTTTTGGTGGTGTTCTCCTCAGCTTGTCTCTTGGGTCCCTTGCCTTCTTAGGCATGCTTATACTACGCAGAGTGACTGCCGCATTCGTCTGCGTCCCTGCATGAGTCGTTCTTTCTGGGTGGCACACATCTTCATATGATGATAGAGTCACTATTTTGTCACGCATAGCCTGATTGATGTGCCTCTTTTCTTTGTCGTTAACAATGGTGACCAGGTTCTCGAGCCGAGATTTCATTTCCTGTAGCGCTGAATTTAGTCCGGAGCTACTGAGCTTGGTCCGCTTCTCATCTGCTGGATTTAGGACACTGGGGGGCGACCTTGCCCCTGATTCATCAGTTTTATCTCTCTTTTGCACCAGTTGCTTAGGAGACCTCAACGTTTTCCAGCTGGCCTTAAAGACATCTTCTACAGTACCTCAGTTCTTCATACCGACAACCTCATCTCTAGACTATCTGCTTGCCATTTATATAAGCAAATGTTTCTTTGATGCATATATATGCAGCACAGATAAGTCAGATCGTGTACACGACCCCTATTGGTAGAGTAACGAAAAAATCGATTACTCGCTCACGCTCGTTGGATAAACGGACTAAATCCAACAAGAAATCGCCTGAAAGGAACAATCACAACCTCAATACGCCGTCAGATGCACTCGGCTAAATCAGGTACGTAGCACAAGCATCTTTTTCAATCATCAATATTCACAATATAATTTTTTTCAGGATCGCGCAAAAACACGTCTGTCGCACAAAACCTGTGCGTGTGTAAAGTGAACTGACTAAACATGGACGGTCCATCAACATCGAGAGCAGCAGCAACAACTGCAAAAAAAGAAGCAAAAAGAAAATATGAATGTGATGTATGCAAAAATGAGTATATTAACAAGTCTAGTTCGTACACACACAAAAGAATGAAGAGACACTCCAATATAGATGAACTGCTTAGGTGTGGAGAAGTATTTGAAGACATATTCATTCCAAAATGAGAAGGAAGACTTATTACCTGAGGAGTTCATTGATGAAGCCTCTAAGACAATCATTCCATTAATGGAGAAAAATCTTGTAGAGCTTATTGCCTACAAGATTAGTTTCATTTCATCAGCAAAATATTTTAAAGTAAATGATGATAACGGATCATTAAAAATTTCTCTACACCAATCGAAGATGTCAATCGTTACATCAGCTACAAATATGAAAGGTGTTTTTGAGAAACACTCTAAACAGATAATAAAAAAATGGGGGAGTTTCAGGAAAGTGATAGCGATTGGATTCTCATTAGAGTGTTGAAACTTGAAATGAATATAAATAGATATATGTACATCCATGGAAAGAAGTAAAAATATAAGAACGCGCGAATTTCAAAAGTTGAATGAATCAATTAACTTAATTTCAAGTGGTTTTAAGAACCGAGTTAAGACATATTCATATCAAAATAAGAAGGAGGAATTGTTGTTTCCAGAGGAGTTCTTTGGTGAAGTCTCTAAATCAATCATTCCATTGACGGAGGAAAATCTTGAAGAACTTACTGCCCACTAGATTAATTTCATTCTATTGAGTAAATATCGGAAACAAATGGGTGATGATGAAATGATCAAGATTTTCACACATCAGTCCAGAATGACAATCGTTACATCAGTTACAAATATCAAAGATGTTTTCGAGAAGCACTCTGAACATATAAAAAAAATGTCAGAGTTTCAAGAGAAAGATAGCAGATGGGCACTCATCAAAATCTTGAACCTTGAGATGAACATCAACAAATACACGCCTCTGAAAGTGGGGATTTATATTGATTTACCGCGTTTTCTCAAGATAAAGAGAGCCCTCATTAATATCAAGAATAAGGCTAATTATTGATTCAAATGGGCTATAATTTCAGCAATGAAACCGCACTCAATTAATCCTGCTTATTGCGCTTCATATAATATTACAAATATCGAAAATTCGCGAATTGAAATAAACGAGAAATTCATACTCGATTTTTCAAATTTGATGTTGATTTGATGAGGAGGTTCATGGAATCATAGGTCCACTATACCTGACTAGTGGTGAGAAACCTTTTTATTTAAATCTACTGTTGCTGGAGGAGGAGGGACACACTTTGTTTGGATAAAGACTTTCTCAAGGTAATTATCAAACGTGTAAATAAAAAAAAAAAAAAATAACATAGTCTATAAATTAAAAAAAAAAATTTCTTTCTTTTCGTTTTAGACTTGTGACACAGAGTTTAACGAAACATGCTGTAAAACTATTCTTTTGCAATACATGTTTGGCATATACACACGTTGAAAGGAGGAATGAACGACACAAGATTGAATAGGGAAAAATGGTGACAACTTTCCCAGATGAAGATAAGTCTAGCTTAGAATTTAAGGATTATCAACGCAATTTAGATGTTCCTTTTATTATTTATGCTGATTTTGAGTGTATTTTTAGCCCCAGAGAGTTCCAAATAAGTGAACATACTACAATCGTTCGAGAGCATATACCCATATGCTTTTCATACTTTATAAAATGTGCTCATGATTCAGCTCTTGATAATTTTGTGTTTAAAACAGGCGAAGATGCAGGTGTAAAATTTTTATTATCTCTTTTTGGGGATATTTCACAAATATATACCCATTACTTGAATAGAATTGTGCCAATGACCATCAATATGGAAGAAGAAAGAGCATTCCTAGTTCCATTTGCGGAGAACCATTAGGAAATGATCGAGTGAGAGATCATTGTCATCTGAGTGGAAGGTATAGAGCTGCAGCTTATAAAGCTTGTAACTTGAATTTCAGAATTCCACATTTTGTACCAGTATTTTTTTAATAACTTTTCACGCTATGACGCACACCTATTTGTTAGAGAATTAGCAAAGATGGCTGGAGATATAAAAGTTTTACCTCTGAATAAAGAATTGTATATCTCGATTTCAAAGTACATACCGTTAGAAAAAGAAAAGCATATTTTGGAAGCAAGATTCTTAGATTCATTTCGTTTTATGGCTACAAGCTTAGAAAAATTAGCTAATAATTTGAATATTGATAAGTTATGTGCAATCAGAAATTTTTTCCCTCACGATAATCATTTTGATTTGGTTCGTCGAAATGGTGTTTTTCCTTATTATTATCTAGACTCAATTGAATGTCTACAAGACGAAGAACTACTTAATGCTCAAGTCAACAAAAATGAAACTTAAGCTGTTGACAGATATAAACATGTACCTCTTCGTACAATAAGGTATTCGAGGTGGTTTGGTGCGATGTTCTAAACGTTATGCTATAGCCAACAACAAATATATGGAAGATTATGATGTTAGCAAGCCGAGCGAATTTTTAATGTATTTAGATGCTAACAATCTTTATGGTTGGGCTGTGTCACAATACCTACCATATAATGGGTTTGAATGGCTCAGTGAGACAGAGACTCAAGTTTGAGTTGGAGAAAATTTCTGAAAAATCTGAGACAGGTTTTATATTGGAAGTTGATCTCGACTACCCCTCTTCAATACATGATGCGCATAACGATTTACCCCTCGCTTCACAAACAAAGAGTATAGGCACATCAAAATGTAAGAAACTTATAGCAGATCTCGAGAATAAGGAAAAATATATTATTCACTATCGTGTACTACAACAATATAGACAATATGGCTTAGAATTAAAAAATACGTTTCAAACAATCGCAATGGCTTAAAAGTTATATTGATCTAAATACTAAGCATCGAACACAAGCACAGAACGCATTCGAAAAAGATTTTGTTAAATAATGAAAAATAAAAATGAGACGCCAGACAAAACTGGGTACACGGCAGGATGGCCGTTAAACACCCACCCTAAGCCGGGAAAGTCATGTCCATCGGCTTGATGTTTGCAGTTGGGGGCTACCATACTGTATTATAGCGTCGAACTTCACTGATACCTGCCCACCTCAGTGAGTAAGTTGGGCTTACTGTGTCATCGGGGCTATGACACGGCAGATCTTCCTTCCCCATCACTCGTGGGATTAAATTATGGAATCACCAAATTTAATTAAAATTAATAAATTAGCAGGTTCAAATACTGCATTTCAAATTGCGGATCAGGTGGAACGCATTGTTCTCAATACTGAACGTCAATTTCTAACTCCTAAACGGAGAGGACAGACGAAGGGCAAAGGCAATAGAGACAAAAACTCTACACCTGCGCCACGGACGACAACCGGACCAGTGAAAAGGAAAGAAATTCAGAGAACTGTGTGTACTGAGGGTGCTTCGACATCCAAGGCCGCAAATACACAGCCCTCGGCGAGTACTGAACAGGCGAGGTAGCTTCCCGCCTTCGGCGCTGCCAGAAAGGCAACAGGTCTGAGTGGGGCGGATACCAAATGGTAGCTGCGCTATCTCAATGAGAAGCTACTAACGATCGGTATTGATGATCGAAGCGATCAAAGCCAAGGAGTGTAGAGTGGCCTACAGATTTGGCAAGATCCCAGTCCATTTACACAAAAGACGCGCAAATGGAGATCCTTTAGACGCAGGGGCCACAACTGAGCAAAACTCAGCTGACGCAGGGGAGATCCGAAATGAGGTAGCTAAAAAAGTGGTCAGCGTTCTCGCTGTCGAAAGCGTAGCAATCGGCGTCATCAATTTAGCAGCCCTAAAACTGACCGGTGATGTAGAAGACTTCGACAAAGTACTCCTGTCAGACATCGATGATGCCTTGGCGGAGAGCGATGCGAAGAAGAAACTGTCATGTCAGTATCGCGGAGATGGCCAATATTAGAGTTGCTCAAATCAATCTCCACCATGCGAAGGCCGAGTTGGCAGTCATCGCGAGAGCAACAATCAGGTCCCAACTGAGCATAGTGCTAGCCCAGGAACCTTGGAAGACACTCGGGCCCCACCTGATCTTGTCTACAAATTGGCGGAGTACTGTGAAAGGAAGAAGCTACCTCTAATACTTGGATGTGACGCCAATGCGCATAACGAGCTATGGGGAAGCACAGACACCAACAAGCGCGGTGAGTACCTTCTTAATTTATCATTAGTAATAAATTAGAAGTTCTTAATGTGGGTAACACATCCACCTTCGTAACAAGCGTGCGGAAAGAGGTCTTGGACCTAACTTTAGGAAACACCTGGGGCTCTAATCTGGTTCAAAATTGAATAGTTTCCGACCTCTATTATTATTACTAACGCAAAGATTTTTAAGGAATCCGAAGAAAACAAACTGGGATAAATACTTCAACAATCTGAATGCAAACCTAAGACAACTAAAATTAGGAGACCATGTTAGAAATGAAATACAACTAGAAACTACGGTAGAAAGTTTCAATAAAGTAATTATTGATTCATACGAGGACAGTTGTCCAATAAGCAAGGTATGCTCTACCAAGGACGTACCTTGGTGGAACAACGATCAAATGAAACTAAGAACGGAAGTTCGAAGGTTAGCAAACAGATCAAAAACTACCGGGGATTGGACGTAATACAGGAAGACTCTAAAACTCTATAACAAAGAGATTAGAGAAGCTAAACGCATAAGTTTTAGGAACTTCTGCGGAAGCATCGAACACACCATTGAGGTATCTAAACTCTATAAAGTGCTAGCCAAAGGCAGTAGTATATCATCTACCAACCTTAAAAAAGGAGATGGATCCTTCACGGAAAACGAAGAAGAGAGGGTAAAATTACTTCTTGACACACACTTCCCAGGATCTTCCACACTTGTGGTTTCAGGGACAGATTATACTGATAACCTTGGTAGAGTGTGCAGGAATAAATGGATCAAAGCAAGCGAAATCTGCACAGAACCTAGGATTATATGGCCAATGAACATTTTTAAACCATTGAAATCATCTGGAGTAGACGGAATTTTTCCAGCCTTACTCCAGAAAGACACAGAGCAGCTGCCAAAGGCAGGTAAGAATGACCCACTTCATCGTAAATCCTTCAGGCCAATCTGCCTAACATCCTTTGTTCTAAAAACCTTAGAGAAAGTTGTAGATAACTACATCCGGACTATAGAGCTATAGAGCAGGGCATTCCACTGAAACTGCTCTATATCAACTGCCAAACCTACTGCAGGATAGCTTAGAAAAGAAGGAAACGGTGCTATGCGCCTTCCTAGACATAGAAGGTGCTTTTGACAATACTTCACACGACGCTATCAGAAGAGCTCTTACAAGAAGAGGGATTGATAATACTGTAGCTTCTTGGATGAGTAATATGCTTCACACCAGTAAGGTAGAAATACCAACTAGTGCAGGAAGTATAATCGCTAACACCTCACGGGGTTGCCCAGAGCACCTCCTTTATGTGAAGTATAGTAGTAGACGAGCTATTGGTAGAATTAGGAAACAATGGTTTGTCATTTCAGGGCTATGCGACATAGTCATCATATGTAGAGGTAAATTTGAGGACACTCCATGTGATAGAATTCAATTAGGACTCAAACTAACGAAAAGATGGTGCACCACGGTTGGGCTGAATATTAATGCAGCAAAAACGACGGTAGTACCATTTACACGGAAGTATAAAGTTAAGCATCTTAAAGCTATCCGTCTAGTCGGTATAGAATTAGAACTCCAAAAAGAAGAAAAATTCTTGGGTATCCTTTTAGACCAAAAATTATTGTGGAAAACTCACATAGAGGAGGTGAAGCAGAAAGCCACAAAAACTTTAATGACTTGTACAGCTATCGCGGGTAAAAGTTGGGGTTGCACACCAAAAATTCTGCGATGGATATGCACAACAATTGCCAGGTCAATGATAACTTACGGGGCATTAGTCTGGGAAAACTGCACGAAGCAGCTAACAGTAATTAACACTCTCAGCAAGGTACAAAGACTTGCATGTGTATGTATAATATAACAGGAGCTATGCGAACATGTCCAACGGCATCAATGGAGGTACTCTTGGAACTCACTCCTCTTCATACCCACAACCAGTCACAAGCGATGAGGGCAATTTTGAGGGTAGCTGGGAACAACACCAGCACAGGAAGTTATCTCAACCAAAGGAAGACACAACTTCTCAATGGGCATCTTCCTAAAATCTCGATGCCAAGGGACTCTATACTCCCAACGTTCAGCTTTAAGAAACTCTTCAAAACTGAACTTAGTAACAAAGGAAATTGGGAAGCTTTATCAGAAACATACAAGAGAAACCAGTACATGATGACATGGTACACCGACGGGTCCCTCACTGACGATGGAGCCGGGCCGGGTGTATTTGGACCAGGGATAAGATACTCTGAACCAATAGATAAGAACACTTGTGTCTTCCAAGCGGAAGTGTACGCGATAGATAGATGTGCGCACTTTAATCTGAAATGGAACTACCGGAACCGCAGAATAGCAATACTGACTGACTGCCAGGCAGCTATCCGAGCACTCAAATCTCACCAAGTCACTTCAAAACTGGTGTTGGAGTGCATTGATTAGCTGAACTTAATAGGTCAACTCAATCAGGTGTGGATTCTATGAGATCCGGGTCATGCTGGGATTAATGGAAACAAAATGGCAGATAAACTAACCAGGAAAGGAGCATCAACTCCTTTTGTAGGGTCCGAACCATTCTGTGGATTAGGATCGGGTAACATCTCCCGCGTTATTTGGGAGGAAGAGGATAAGCAAAGGATATTATACTGGGAAAAAATACCGGGGCTATCACATTCCAAATTAGCGCTAGGGACAGATAACCTAAAACGCTACAAGAATTGTATGAATCTAACGAAGAACAGCTTGAGAATCATTACGGGATTATTAATAGGACCATGTAGGTTGAATTAACACCTAACAACACTGGAAATTTTCTCCAATGGTCTTTGCACGTTCTGCAGGGAAGAGGACGAGACCGCTCTACATGTAATAGGTATAATACTTGCTCTGTCCTGACGCGCAATAAAGGGAAGCACCTTGGTGAATTCATCTTAACTGAGGACGACCTCAGACTCTGTGAAGTAGGACCAACACTACAATTCATCGAAGGAATTGGGCTAGGAGAAACACTCTAAGTCCGTCAAGGGGGCACAATAGATAGGTCGCAGTGCAACATCCCCTAATAATAATAATGTAATATTGTAAATAATGCAGTATATGGTAAAACTATGGATAATGTTGACAGAGAAAAGACATCAAATTAGTCACTTCTTAGGAAACAAAAAATAGAAACAAATTGGGTGCGCAATCACTTATTGCAAAAGCAAATTTCCATAGTCGTACACAATTTTCTAAAGACATGAATGATATTCAAATGAAACGTTTACGGACATATTATAGCCTATATATTTAAGTTTTTCAGTCTTAGAGTTATCCAAATGGAAGATGTATGACTTTCATTATGGATATATGAAACCAAAATTTAAAGAAAATTTGAGTTTAAAATATATGGATACAGATTCTTTTATTTATTCAATTAAAACAGAAGATTTTTATAAAGATGTTCAGAATTCAGAATAAAGTTGAATTTTGACACCTCAGAAATATCTGATGATTTAGTACAATTATATAATATAGAAAAATGCAATAAAAAGGTTCTGGGTATAATGAAGGACGAGAATAATGGGAAAATTATGAGAGAATTTGTAGGTCTTCGCTCAAAAATGTATTCTTTAAGTGTTGATGGAGTAAAATGAATAAAAAAATCAAATCGCCCTATGCTCCGATTAGGAGCGGTATCTTGTATTCGTACATTATATCAAGGAATTAAAAAAAAAAAAAAATCAGCTATAGATAAGTTAAATATAATTGATTACAAATATTGTCTTTTTAACAATAGAATTTTTTATGATTCAATGTTAAATTTGAAGTCAAGTACACATAACTTGTATACACAGAAAATAAAATATCAGACATGTGTAAGTCGGTCTCACGCACGTAGGGTTCCGTACCATCGTACAAAATATTTTGCTTAAAATATTAAATTATGTGAATATTTTGCAGCAAAAAAGTATACTACAATCACAATTTAAAAGCAGACTACAAAAAAATATGTTAAACAAAAGGTTAAATTAAAGAACAATGCTTCTAGAAATGTGTATTTTTAGTATTTGTAGTTGTACACACAAGTGAATTACACACTCTCTACCTATTACGGTTCATGAGATAGAGCAGGAGATGGACGGATGGACGGACGGATGGACGGACGGATGGACGGACGGATGGACGGACGGACGGACATCGTAAGCTTAGTAATAGGGTCCCGTTAGCTCCCTATGGGTACGGAACCCTAAAAATAACTTTAAGCAGTTCTGATGATAAGAGAAAATTACATCCCCATGGCATATATACTTATTTTTAACGAAAATAGCTATCTTACGACCTTCCGGTGATGTTCTGCCAGCCGACATGCCCCTCTGATTGTCAGAATCTCTGCCTGAAAGACCGTGACCTCATTAGGTATGCGAAAGAAATGGACTAAGTTTAATAGCGGTGAGTATACCCCTGCACCTACACCACATTCCTTCTTTGAACCATCCATGAAGATTGGAAGGTCAAAATCACTCCGAAAACTGTTTTATTTCCACTCCATCCTGGTAGGAAATTTAACCTGAAGTGTTATCAAAGCTATTATAAGGCACTAAGTTAATCGGTTATTTTCTTGAACATAGTCTTTTGATCCGATCTTAGTACAATACTATGTACATACGGTCGTTCTGACCAGAAACCCGCCTCTTTCAGCATTGCAGACGATGTTTTAATGTGGAAGTCAATGGGAAAAATCTATAGCAGTACGTTCCGCGCTGCCGTTGGACACGTGCGCATGACTCCTGTAATTCCTACACAGGCCCGTCCTCTGCACACTACTTAGTTTGTGCACTATAGAGCCCTTTCCTAGAGCTGACCACCAAACAATTTCACCATAAGTTAGTATCGGACGTACAATTGCTGTATAGATCCATGCTGGTATGTTAGGGCGTACACCCCATCTCTTGCCAAACAATCTTTTGCAAGAATAAAAGGCCACACAGGTTTTCTTTGCCCGTAACTCTATATTGGATTTCCAATTTACTTTTGTGTCAGCATAACTCCTAAGTATTTGGCCTTGTCTGAAAGATGAAGTTGTTGTCCATTCAGAGTAAGAAGGCGGAAAGTCGGTATTTTAGTCTTCGTTGTGAAAAGTATCAGTTCCGTCTTGTTCGGGTTAACGTTTAGTCCACATCCTGTGACCTACTTTAACAGTTTCTGCAGAGCTCTTTGCATGATGTTGCTTATCACGCTAGGGAACAGCCCTGATACCATAATCACAACGTCGCATACGCAACTACCCTTGCCCCAGTCAACACCAATACGTTGAGGATGTTATCTATGACTAAAAGCCTCAACAGAGGAGGGATCACCCCACCCTGTGTGGTGGGGGTGAAAGGACTATTCTGATTTTCTGCATATATACTATCCATTCTATAATGTCTTCTTTTACGTTAATCCTAGCTAGAGAATCCTGGATAGCACTCGTTCTCACATTATTGAAAGCGCCCTCTATATCTAAGAAGGCTGCCAGCGAGTATTATTTGTAGTGAATCGGTCTCTCTGCCGTGCGGACTACGTCGCATGTTGGCAGGTCGAGATGGGATATTTATCAATAGCGGATCGAAGATGGAGCTCCAATACTCTTTCCATCGTCTTCAAGAAGAACGATGTTAGACTGATTGTCCTGAAATCTTTTGCGGATTCATGGCCAATCTTCCCTGCCTATGGTATGAAGACTACCTTAACTCTTCTCCAGCTAATTGGTATGTGGTTAAAAAGAATACACGCTCTGAAAATCATCCATAGCCAAGGGACAACCCTGTCTTGTAGCTTGTGTAGCATTATCGGGAGAACCCCGTCTATGCCAGGCGATTTGTAGGGTGAAAAAGTCTTAATGGAATACAAAATCTTCTGATCTGTAAAGATCGAGTCAAGGTTTTGAGAAGATTGCCGAAGCCGTTCGGATACTTCAGAACCAGTTGACACATATTTGCACTCAGGGGAGTGAGTTTTAAGTAGTAGATCAAGTGTTTCAGCAAAAAATTCCGTTCATGTACCATCTTCCATTTTAAGGAAAGAGGGGTCAACCCGTTCCTTGGACAGAACCTTACTAAGCCTTGCTGAGACAAAAGCGAACTCAACTGACTCACAAAATTCTTTGCATCAGTCTTATTTGGCGTTCCTGATGGCTTTTTTATAAGTCTTGAGGCATTCTTTGTATGCTTTCCAGTTGTTATCCTTATAACACTGGTTGAGGGATCTCCTAGTCGTCTCCCTGAGCTTAGAGAGATCCTCGTTCCACCACTGTGGGAAGCTTTTTCGACTCCTTCTAATTGGACAGTATATCTTGTAAGCTTTACCAAAAGCTTCCTCAAGATATTTAACCTTCCTCTCAATTTCATCCCTGGAGTCAATATTAAAACATCTAACAGAACTAAGTTTCGATTTAGCTACCCTTGTAAAACATCCCATTTTATATTGCGTGGGTTTCTAAAGCAATATCCTTTGTTTTGAAATTCAGATTGTAGAGTATCCAGCTATGATCAGAGAAAGATCTTTTGTTGGACACCCTCCAATTTTCAACCTGAACCTCTGAAATCTCTATGCTTTTCCTCGCATTTGTAACGGTCTCGTCCTGTGACCGATTACGCTTGGTCGCCTTTACTGGTGTCTTTACAGGTTTCACGTGAGTGGACATGCACTCCTCGTACTCGTCCACCACGGCCTGGTATTTGACTTTGTCCTTGAGGTCGAACTCGTGTACCGTCCCACTCTTCTCATTCTTGGCAATCTTGTTTTTTTTTGCCTTTTTTTGGCTTGGATGCGCTACGGCTGGCGCTTTTGCTGATGTTGTTGGTTTGTCGGTGAGACCTATAGCTTCCGACGTTGTCGTAGATGCTGTTGTTGGCGCTGCAGATTGCCGGCTGTTAGCGGCGACTAGTTTCTGGCTTGAAGTCATTAACTCATCCTCGGAGCTCCATTTCGTCTTGTTTTGTAACTAAACATTTATAAAATTTTGTCAACTTTGTTGGAAATATAATTAAAGATTTTTGGTAATAACCTCTTAAGGAAATTATTAATGCAAACAAAATAAAATCGGAACGATTATTTAAAGAGAAGAAGGAAGAAGAAGAAAAAGATCACAATAACATCTCGAATATTAAACCAAAATTTAAGTCATTTAATTTTAATGTAAATTACAATGCTAATAGTGTGGATGATGATAATGAGCTTATACAAACTAATAAAAAAACTTCAGTTGATAAATTTTTCTCACAATCATCTAAAATTGATGAAGATGATGATGATACAAGGAATGATGAAGATGATAATGAATTTTCTCATCAGACAGATACAGAGAATTATGTTGCTGTTAGTCCTTCCATACTTAATTTGAGTAACTTTGAGTGGAAGGGAGAACTAGACTATGGTCCATATAAAGACTCTAAGGGTGATTTAAAATTGGGGAATAACATAATCCATATAAGTTCAAAGAAAATTTAAATGATTGATGGTCAAAATTGGAAAATTACACCAGGTCTATGTTCATTAATTTTTGAAAAAAATCCCAAAAATTATGATGACTCAGACTTGGCTTTATACAAAGAAATTTTAATAAAGACAAACGCACACATAAGAAACCATTCCATATCCGATCAGATTAAAGGAACTCGTTTAAAAAATATCGAAAAATCATCAGACAAGTATTTATGAAACCAAGCAAACTCTTTTCATTGGTTACGCCAAAAGCAATTTTTAACTTCAATTTCTGAAGAATATATTCAAAAGGGTTTATGCAGCTCATTATGAATAAATCGAATTACGTATATTGGGATGATCCTAATGAGATTGTTGATAGATTGAAGCTTTTAGTTGCATTGCAAACAGCTGATCACAGTAATCATAACAATGAAATTGACTCCATCATTGAAGAATTGAGAGAGTCGAAAATAATTTATTAAATTATATATAATATATATATAAATATACATATAAGACATGATATATCTGTTGATGTATACATTTCTAAAATGTCAGTCGATAAATTTGTACATCATTCACAGCATAGCAAAGGAGGCAATCAAAAATTAAAAAAAACTCTTCCTGATATTGTTCTTGATGTGGAAAGAACCATTAGTTTTTCTAACAAACGACTTAAAAATATAGCTGATCCATTAGATAATCAAGATGCTGTTAATAAGAGAATTTTTAACAATGAATTGAAAAAAAAAACGTACAACTGCAAATATTTGTTAACAACAAAATAAATTATCTTAATAAGCTATTTAGAAATTTGAAAGAGCATAGCATAAATCTTGATAGCGAGCAAAACATTAATGTACAAGGTAAACGTATTAAAAATGTAGATGAACCGATTAATGAAAATAATGTTGTCAACAGAGGATTCTTGAGGAAACAGATCCTCATCACAGAACAAGACCTAATCACTCAACTTACTATTGTGGATAAAGACTCAAAGAAACTAGTAGAAAGCAATTTATCTGCACACATCAATAAATTAGAGATAAGCATAAGATAATACATTGATGAGAAATTAGGGGAAATAAACGATTATATGTTTAAATATTTTTCTACACCCGAAGAACACACTACGAGTTGTTATAAAAGGAATCGATGATCATTGGCAAGCTGATTTGGTAGAAATGGGCAAATATGCTAAATTAAATATGAGTTATCGGTTTCTATTAACGGTCATTGATACCTTCTCTAAATTTACTTGGGCTGTAGCGGTCAAAAGCAAAAAATCAAAAAATATAGCAGAAGCAATGAGAGGAATATTTAAATTGGGTCGAATACCTAAGAACAAACCGATGATGGAAAAGAATTCTTCAATAGTGAGTTCAAGAGACTCATGGATAAATACAAAATCAATCACTATTCAACCTATAGCGGGTTAAAGGCAACGATCGTGGAACGATTCAGTAGAAATCTTAAGGGAATGATGTGGAAAGAGTGCATATATAACGGTACATTTAGCTGGATCAAGGCATATCAACATTTAATTGATGAGTACAATACAGTCTACAATCGTTTAAAGATATTTAAAGGAGCTAAATTCAAATTGGGGACATTGTACGTATCAGGAAATACAAACATTTCTTTGAAAAGGCGTAGACAAACCCCCCCCCACCCCACCACTTGAACAACGGAAATTTTCAAAATCAAACATGTGCGTAATACCAATCCTACAACATATCTATATATATCTAGTAGAAAAGATTTTAGAGAAAAAAGGTAATAAGGTCTTTGTTAAATGGTTAGTTTTTTCAAATGAGCACAACTCATGGATAAATAAAAATGAAGTGTTGTAAAAGAATAAAAAATCAGCCAAGTGTGAATCGTACTCACACACGGAGGGTTCCGTACCATCGTACAAGATTTTTTGCTTAAAATATAAAATTATGTTTATATGTAATAGCCTAAAAGTATACTACAATTAACAGCTCAAAGTATACTACAAAAAACAAAAAAATGTTAAACAAAAGGTTAAATTAAAGAACAATGCTTCTAAAAATATATATTTTTAGTATTTGTCGTTCTACACACAAGTGAATTACACACTTTGTGAAGATTTCAACTCTCTACCTATTACAGTTCATGAGATAGAGCAGGAGATGGAAGGACGGACATTGTAAGCTTAGTAATAGGGTCCTGTTAGTTCCCTAAAAATGAATAATAAAAAACATAGTTTACTTTGTTTTATTTCAATAGGTTATAAGCTCTTAAAATGGCAACAACATTAACTTTAACTGGTATGAATGTTGTCTAATTGATTTCCATATGTATAATCAATTTCTAATGTGGACTATGATAACAATTTATTTCACATTGGAAAATATGTAATTGAGATACCAGTAGGCTCATATGAGCTTGATGACTTAACTGATTTTATTTTAGAACAATTAATAGCAAATGTTCGAAAGACCGATCTTTTAGAAATTAGGAGCAACAACAATACTCTTCAAGTAGAAATCTTTAGCAAGATTTTGCCGATATTCTTCAATCGGACAACTATTTGGATTCAAAAAGAGAGAACTAAGAAAGAACATTCGTCATATCTCGGATCTGTCTGTTAATATTCTAAGAATAAACACAATTCGTTTGGAATGTAATATCATTTGTGGTTCATATTTTTATAATGCCGAAGCACATATAATACATGAGTTTGGGATCAATGTCTCGCCTGGCTATGAAATGGATGAGATCCCCCACAATCTCATCTATTTATCATTGAATACGAGTGAGATAAGTTATCTTACGGAAAATTAGTAAACGTGCGTGGTGAAGAGATTACACTTCGCTTACATTTGAGACCGCAACTATGATAATTTACATATAGGAGAGCAAATAATTTAAATACTCCGACTATTGCAGTGTAAGAGGGTGGACGAAGCAAAGGTAGCGGAAGGAGACCTATGTATAAGTGAAATCTTACATTGGAAAACAAATTATTTTAAAATCTTTAGGATTCAAGTTGCGAGATAGAGTATATAACAGTTAATCGGGAATGAGTAATACACTTAATGTTCAAGAGAAGCCTTATTCAGATGAGAGCATAACAAAAAAAGAGTATCATAGCTACTCTCCATATTTAAAATCCTATAACCCTAATGATGAAGTACGAATAACAATACAAAATCAAGATCTTTATGTGATACCGCATGAGAGTTTTTTCAACATTGAAGGGTCAGTTACTTTATCTAGTAAAACAATTACTGTATGGCATACCTGTTTGATAAGATTCGTTATGAGTTGAATGAAATTGAAATCGATCGAACACGGGAGATGGGTGTAACCACATCGTTGAAAAATTATGTTTCCTTAAACAATTTTGAGAATGAATTTTGAAATGCTCGAAAATGCCGGAAAGGAACTAGAAAATTAGGCGCCAAAGGTTTCTTTAATTTCTCTGTACCTCTCAAAAGATTGCTTGGTTTTGCTGAGGACTTTAACAAGATCTTACTAAATAGTAAACATGAGTTATTACTACTTATGGCTAAATCTATGGAAGACGCATTTGTTTCTAAAAAAGATGCATTGTCATTTAGTCTTACTATCGACAATATCACATAGAAAATACCATATATTACTCTCAACGATGAAGCTAAGTAGTTAGGAAATGTTCATTCTACGACATGTAAATACATGACCAAAAAGGAGGGTAGTGTCATTCTTGTAAATCGTAAAATACATGACCAAACCAAGCCTCCTACAACAACAACCTAATCTTTTCCGGTCATGTCTTGATCACTAATCAAATGTTTACGGAAGTGTTCCAGCTCCCCCATTAACCAATTACAACCAAATTGTCCAATACATGTGTGTGTGTGTGCGTGTGTGTTTTTTTTTTTTTTTACCGGCAGAAAAGCATCGAAAGCCAGTCCGATAAAAACTAAAGCTAAAAACTACCGCCCCATGTCCTACTGTCCGCCCGGAACTGTTTTTAAATATTTGGTCGGAAGGGAAGGGGGGAGCATCACTGCTCAAAGTCTGTCTATCTCATATTCTGTGGGTCTCCTATTGTACTGTTTGTCAATAGGTTTTGCCTACACGTCAACAAACTATGGATCAGTGCGTGACACCGTGAGCCAAACGGTCATTTTGCTCACGCCGTCGTTCAGTGGCTCTGTCGCGTTCCAGTATGGTGGTTCGCCAAAACACTCTTCTATATGTGCTCTCTCCACGGTAATGTGGGGGCAACACAAAAGAACTTGCTGGGCATCTTCGGCGATGCCAACACAGACAGGATAGAAGAGATCCTCCTCATGCATAAAACGGTGCAGGTAGTATTTAAAGCATCCGTGTACGCTTAGCATCTGAGTCACATAGAAATCTACTTAACCGTGGTTCCGTGTTATCCACACGTCCAGTCTGGGAATAAGAGAGAAAATCCAGCACCCTTTCTTTGAAGCTTCCCACCTTCTTTGCCATTCCCGGATGCTGTGTTGACGCTCCTCTTCTTTAGATGCTACAGCGCCTGTGTTGTGTGTTCGTTGCAATTCACGTGCCATTATGTCAATTGGTGACATGGTGCGAAAGCCGCTTGCAACACGCAGCGCGCTTAGCCGGAACGTCGAGCGGATACCCGCCATATACGAGCTCTTTAGTGTTGCTTCAGCCCATACTGGCACCGCGTAGAGTATGATAGAGGTGATTACCTTGGCTAATAGCTTTTGTTTGCTTGCTCGGGGACCACCTATGTTTGCCATTATGCGGGATAAGGCTCTAGTGACTTTAGTTGCTTTGTTATTTACATTGGCCAGGTGGTCCTTAAAGGTCAACCTAGCATCAATTAACACTCCCAAATATCTAATAGAAGGCTGGGAGGTAATATATATAATATCGCCTACTCGAAACGCGAAGACCTCTCGCACTTTCCGCGTGAACAGGAGAACCGCTTCCGTCTTTTCCGCTGCCAACTCCAAGTGTGCTTGGTTAAGCCGGTACCTGACTTTTGCTGTAGCTATACTGTACCGGGCTTGTACTTGCTCTATAGTCTATCCCACGACCACTAGAGCAATGTTGTCAGCGTATCCAATCAGGGTTGCACCTGGGGTAAGCTCATCCTGCGACTCCCGTCATACATCACGTTCCACAATGTAGGACCCAGGACCGAGCCCTGTGGGACACCACACGTGACTCCGTATTGTTTCACGCCGTCGTAAGTGTTGTACAGCAAAACTCTGTCTACGAAATAACTGGGCAAATGGGCTGCGGTGCTCTGCAACCTTTAACTGTCGACTTGACCATACTGTATGCTGTGCCCCAGGGATTTGTGTCGGACTCTTCGAACAGCTGTTTAAGGCACATTCGTTTACTGGATTTGACTGTCTTTTGGCAAACAAGCATAGCAGTTCAAAATTCGTCCAGACGCTGTTGGAAATTCCCCCTGCTTCTCGAACGTTGCATGAGTCGACATGCGCGAAGACATGTCGATCGCAACTTTCCTAATTCACTATTCCACCAGTGGCATGCTTGCCTGCGTCTAACCTGCACTCTCATAGGCATCGTGGCATCACAGGTTAAGGACAGCATGTCTGCCAGTCTCACTGCCAGCTGCTCGGAAGAGCCCACACTGAGTTCTTGAGTGCGGAATACTTCCACGAGCATTTCCTTGTCGAAAAGCGAGTCTCTGCCTACTACGTCGCCATGCTATTACTTGCAAACGTTACGTCTATGACTGATTCTCTGCCCGTTTTTCTATATGTGGCCGTAGAACCCCTGTTGAGCTGTATGATGTCGAGGTTCCCCACAGCTTCCAGGAGCGCTTGACCTCTTGTGTTGATGGATCTGCTTCCCTCTCTTTTGACCAAGCGTTGAAGTCTCCTGCGACTATCGCGGGTGATTTACCTTGTGCTTCCGTCACTAGTTCGTAGAGAAAGTGCTCGAATTCTACAGTTGTCATGCTTGGTCGTGCATAGCAGCGGAAGAAGTGGATGCCCCCGATTCTCATGCGTACAACATTAGCAGCACAAGTTCCACCATCCTGAAATGCGTATGAACCACACGTCCAAATTGCAGCAACACCTTCGGTATCTTCGAACCAAACTGACCCATTGCGCTTCGTATATGGCTCACATATAAGAACGACGTCTGCCTTTTCCTCAACTATGGTTCTTTAAATACCGGGCAGGTGTTGCATCCCGCCACATGATTTGCCATCGTCGGATGCTTCAACACACACAACATACATCTCGGGTTACTGCTGCAGTTCTTCGCAATGTGTCCTTACACGCCACACTATGCAGCATTTCGACCTATCCTCCTTCTTGCATGACCGAGATAAATGACTTACTCTAAGCACCTGAAGCATTTCTTCAATGTCACCTTTGCTCTTATGCGGCAGGTAACCCATCCAATCTTTACTTTACCGACCTTGAGGAGCATATTGGCCGCTTTTGTTTGCAAAGAGATTGTTGCTATTTGGGTGCCAGCATACGACCGTCTCAGACTGGTGACGTCCAAACTCTGAACTTCAGCTTCTTTGAACAGCTCCAGCATACTGCAACGTATCTCGTCCTTATTGGTTACTTCGTCAATGTCCCTGACCTCTATTGTCGTTTTTTGACTCAGAGATCTGACCGACGCCTCCTGCCCTAGGGTGCCACTGACCATTGCCAGAAGCTCTTCTGTTTCCACGCCTTTAGTTCTTAGCTCCAGCAGAAGATCCCTGTTGTGCGTTCTGCGAACCCTTTGTACTGACTCCGTAAGGCCACCACAAGTCGGGTCAGCTTTCTTCTTTTCTTGAGTGTCGGCATAGGATCCTTCTTTACACCGATGGATAACCAAAGCATCTGGTTTTATGTGCTTCCTAAATCCAGCAATCTGCACATTTCTCTCCTTTTTTCGTCCAACCATTTGCCATTGGTCAAGCTGTGGCGCCTTGTGGGTTGTTTTTTCCCACGTCGGTTCTATCCTTTTCCGTTTGACGACCGGGTTGCACCAGTACCTTCGTAGAATTGTCCTTCAGCCATGGACCAGGTGGAAGCACCGTTTTGACAGGATGACGCTTTTGGGATGGTTCACTCGATGCCAGTGGAGACGTACGAGCGCATTCTCCACATAAGCATGGTGTTGTCTGTACAGAGTTATCCCTTTTACTCTCCCCTCCATTTCACCATCATTAGATATCTCCTGTGTCAATACATTCAATTGTATCTCTCATAGGCTGATGGATAACAATAGTCCCAGTTCTGAACAGTTAAAACCTTGTAAAAGAAACCGTAAAACGCAATCCCCAGGCAAATCAATAGAAGAAAACTATAACAAAAAGTACAAAAGCAATTTGCAAAAACATATATAAACAAAATTAAATGATTACTGGTTGAGCAAACTTAATACTAGCAATATGTTCGCACTGCTAGCTGAAAAAGACGATAACAACTGCAAAGATCCTAAGTCCACAAATCGTAATGCACAAAACGAAGCCAAACAGCCTCCTAAAGTTAACAAGCCACCGCCTATTTATGTGCAGGGGGTAGAAGACATTAATACTCTCATTAATGCTATTAATGAAGCTATAGAGAACAACTACATTCTTAAATCCCTTCCCAACAATGAAGTTCGTATCCAAGTGACAGAATCCAACAATATAGTACAATAATGAAAATGTTAAAAGCTAGAAATACCAAGAACTATACATTTAAGACTAAAGACGAATGCTGTTTTAAAGTTATGCTGAGACACCTTCATCAATCATCTGACACCGACGAAATTAAGCGAGAACTGAAAGATTTAAGCCATGATCTCGCGAATGTATTTAATATTCGACAAAGAACCACAAATAAGTCACTTCCCCTGTTCTCAGTCGAACTTAAAGCCAGCCCTAACAACAAAAACATTTATAACATAACTACATTACTTCACACCAAAATACAATTTGAGGCACCCCATAGTAAGAGAACGATAGTGCAATGTTCTAACTGACAAAAATACGGACACACACGAAACTACTGCACCAAAGAAGATACAGCTCATACAGCCAATTATAAAGGTTGCGAAATCTACAAAACATTAAAAAAGAATTAGAATAGTAAGAGAACGATGTTCTAACTGCCAAAAATACGGACACACACGAAACTACTGCACCAAAGAACCTGTTTGTGTTAAATGTGCGGGAAAACATAACACGATTGACTGTCAAATGGATTCATCAAATAAAATAAAAGGTGCTCTTTGTGGTGGAGCACACATAATCACAACAGCTCAATTTAAGGACTATTTTATTGAGCTTGGCCAAAGGTTCATCGCTGCAGGAGACTATAATGCCAAACATCTATACTGGGGATCAAGGTTGACAAATACTAAAGGAAAAAATTTACAATGTGCAATTCAAATGATTGGAGGAACGCATTTGAGTACTGGAGAGCCCTCATATTGGCCAACTGATCGAACAAAGATACCTGACCTAATTGACTTTTGTGTAATAAAAAATATGAATATGACACTTTTTGAAATTGACTCTCGATTGGAACTTTCTTCTGATCCAAATTAATTATAATTGCTCAATAAAAAATGTTTTGCCCCCATGCAAGATGTATAATAAACGAACTGACTGTCACTCTTATAGAAAATTCATTGATATCAACCTAGCAATAAATGTACCTCTTAAGGAATCAGACGATATTGAAAAATAAATCATACACTTAAATGACATTATAAACGAAGCAGCTGATAGAGCAACACCCGAACTAAAACCAACAGAGGACAACTATAACATCCCACACTCAAGAGCAAGAACAAACTGTGTAAGACTTGGCAAAGGTCGAGAGCACCAAATGACAAAGCAAAAGTTAACAAAACGATTAAACCCCTGAAAGCCAGACTTAAAATTTGGAAAAATAACAATTTGAAAAATGTCTAAAATCACTAACTCCAACGTCTGACACTAATTACTCTTTGTGGAAAGCAGCTAAAGACTTAACGAATCGAACCATTCACCAGCCCCCATAAAAAAAAGTCGATGGGTCATGGGCTAGGACCAACTCTGACAAAGCTTCCCAACTTGCTGACTATTATGAAAAGGTTTTTACTGATAACCAAACTAACAGCAACGCTAATCTTACTAATCTTACTAACAGGACTCCTCCACCGTAATACAAATTAAGAAAAATCAGAGCTAACGATATAAGACACTGCATTGAAAAGCATACTAGTCACAAAAAATATCCAGGATATGACCAAATAACTGGAAAATTACTAAAATAGCTTCCTCCAAATGCAATTATACACATAAGAAACTTGTTTAACGCAGTACTAAGGCTAAGGCACTACCCGACATTATGGAAAATAGCTGAAATAATACCTATACCGAAATCGGGCAAAGATCCAACTTTGACGTCATCTTATAGGCCAATAAGCTTTCTGCCTTCATTATCAAAAGTATTTGAATGACTTTTGCTTGACAGAATTCAACCAATACTGGATGTAAATAAAATTATACCTGATCACCAATTCGGATTTAGACAACGTCACTCCACAATACAGCAAGTCCACAGAGTGACACATAAAATACTATCAGATCTAGACGACAAAAAATACTGTGTAGGTGTTTTTTGGGACATAGAAAAAACATTTGACAAGGTCTGGCACGTCGAACTTCTTAAAAAATTAAGAATATCCTTCCAAATGGTCTTTGTGATATCATCAGGAGCTACCTTGATAGTCGCTACTTCTATGTAAGGTATAAAGACGAAACCTCTACATTAAGGCAGATAAAAGCTGGAGTCCCACAGGGAAGCGTGCTTGAGCCCTTACATTCCAATCCCAGAAGACAATTCGACAATGGTGGCCACCTTTGCTGACGACACTATTCTTATGTACTCAAACAAAAAGCTTGATGTGGCAATAGATAAGCTGCAAACAATATTGGCCGAAACATGCACTTGGTTTGATTTATGGAAAATTAAGATAAACGAAATGAAAACATTGCAAGTGATATATACCTTATGGACAGCTTATCAGCCAAGACAAGTAAAAATAAAAGGTACTGACATTCCATTAAGCCACTTGGCCAAGTACCTGGGCATGCATATTGACAGCAAACTGACTTGGAAATATCACATCCAGAAAAAGAAAGACCAACTTGTACTAAAATTCAAGCAGTTATATCCATTTTCCAACAGACAATCAAAACTTCATACTAATGGAAAATTACTACTATGGGGTACTGCCAAGAAAACGAACGTAAATATTATACAAAGACAACAATCTAAAATCATTAGAACAATAGTTAATGCTGATTGGTACATAACAAATTATGACATACATAAAGACCTCGGTGTAAAAATGGTGCACGATGAAATCAACAATGCGTGTAGGAGATATCATAACACCTTAGAACGACATTCCAACGTTGAAATGATTGACATTCCTTCAGACGAATTAACAAGACATAGACGACTAAAAAGGAGCAGACCAGTGGACTTAACCTAGCTGCTCTACTTCATACATTATTTCTTTATATATTAAATATTATACCTACAATAATATGTATATGTGTTGGTCTTGGGTTGTTGAGAGGAACGTTGCGGTATCTCGCGAGACTGAGGCAGCCGCAAGTAGCACTCAAAAATAAACCAAGCCTTCCATAACACTTCAAACTGAGAATTCGAAAATGTTCGCATTTGTCAAATGTTAAAAAAAGTATTAGTGTTGTTTTTTTTTTTTTGTTATGGTACAGGAGCAAGTTGCCCACTCCTGTATCACTGCGGTCATAGGATCTCGACGACTGGGGGTCCGCTTTCTGACCTTGCATCGTAATAGTCGCACTCTTTCGTACTTCCATGTTTATTTTTCTGTCTGGGATCCTACCCATAGCCGCTTACCTTCAGCCAGGTCTAATACAGCTGCCCCTGACATGGAGACAGACGCTGACCAGGAAGCCGCCCATTCTGGGAACCGTCGCGCCTGGATTTTTCCGCCTTCTCGCATTAGCTAACCAACTAACGGATGTCAGATTGGTCATCGTCCAGTAGCGCCGCGTGGAGGCTGCGAGCTACTTGAGGTGTATCCACAAGGATAGTGCTGGACTTCGCCAGGTTAAAGCCAATCAACAACATTGCCTTGCAGTTGCACCATTTGCTTTTGGCCATATTGGTGATCCACACAACATAATAGATTTAGTTGCATTCATCAGCAGCAACCAGCGTCCTTGCCTGGGCCCAAGAGTGTTCAGCAGTATCCTCCAGAGAGCCTTACACGATCTTGCTGCCTAATCACTGGCGTATATTAAGTGCTCTTTGAAGGTGAGTCTATAGTCTGGGGTAACCCCTAGATAAACTAGCGAACTTTTAGTGGTGATGGCCGTGTTGCCGACTGTTACCGTAGCTCTCTCAACGATTTTTCTAAAGCTAATTAATAGCGCTACCGTCTTATGTTCCGCTAGGCTAAGACCAACGCGGTTCAGCCATGCTGCGATGGTTGTAATGGCTGTGTTGCAACGTGCAACCGATTCACTAATGTGCTTTCCGGCGACCACTAGTGCGATGTCATCCGCAAACCCCATAATATTTACCCCGCCTGAGAAGAACAGTCTAAGGATGCCATCATACATTATGTTCCAGAGGAGGGGGCCGAGAACAGACCCTTGGGTCACTTCTCCGGTTACGTTGTATGTTGACTCCCCCTCTGCAGAGTCGTAGAGGAGAACCCGTTGGCTGAGGTAACTTCGAAGCATTCTAAGCAGATACTTCGTGACTACAAATTCGGCATGATTCTGTTCATCTTGCCGAGTTGAAGGCGTTCTTTATATCAAGCGTGATCACTAGGCAGTATTCCTTGTCCCCGCCTGCCCATCGCCTGCCCCGAATCGCATCCTGCACAATCTTGGTCACCTCAGAGACAGTGTCGATGGTTGAGCTTTTTTTCCTGAATCCAAACTGGGACGTAGAGAGGCCGCCACCTTGCTGGATTTCTGACTCGAGCCTGTTCCCTACGATTTTCTCCAGTACCTTGCCTACTGTGTCCAAAAGGCAAATTGGTCTGTACGCAGATGCTTCCCGTGGAGGTTTCCCAGGTTTGGTAATTTGCACCAGCCTCTGAATTTTCCAGCAGGTTCGGAAGACCCCGTCCAATAAGCAGACGTTGTACAGGTCAGCGAAAAACTGAAGCTGTAGGGTTATCGCCAACTTATGCAGCCTGTTTGGAATCTGGTCGGGTCCTGGTGTTGTTTTGGCGCCTTTGATCCACTTTGCTTCAGTCAAGATTTCGTCCGTGGTGATCGGGAAGAAGCCGTTTAGCTCCTGACTCTCGTCCTCATGGCTTTTCTGGCACAATCGGGGCTGTTAGGGGAAGAGCGTAGTCACGATGTGCAACATCTCAGCGGAACTCAAAAGAGGGACCGGCTTGTGTGCTTTTGCGTTTTTGACGATCACTTACCCCAAGGGTAATTTTCCAAATCGTCACATAGCTTGAGGAAGCATCGCTTTTTGCTGACTCGAATGGCCCTCTTCAGTGCCCTTCTACAAGAATGGTATCTTTCCCGAAGCTCAAGAAACTGACTCGAATGCCTGGCACGCTGGTATACCCTGCGCGATAGAATACAATGGCGGGTAGCTGATGCAATATCTTCATTCCACCAGTATACTGGGTCCTGATGGCGGCTATGAGTTCCTCTACGCTGCATATTGGAGTCACACGCTTGCTTCATAGCTCTTTGGGTGCTGAGGGTCATTTCTTCTACAGGTCCGTCCAAAACTGGCACACGGAGCTCAGAACAGAAAGTCTGTAGATTTAGTGTAGACTCTCTGTAGCCCCTCCTAACTGGATATCGAGGTCTGCTAGCTATGTTGTTATTAGCGTTGACCTCACAAAGTATTGTCTAGTGATCGCTCGCGGTGTATAGGTCACTCAACGTCCACTTGGAAATGTTGGACAAGGAGGGAGAAACGTGAGATCGACAATAGAACCAATGCCTCCTCTCGTGAAGGAATGACCAGAGCCTGAGTTCAAAAGCCGCACGCTCCTTTGCGTTGGTCAACGGAGAGCCCCAGTCTGTAGCAAATGCGTTGAAGTCTCCAGTAATAATGACAGTCTCTTGCATCGTTCACCAACTCATCCAGTGCTTCTCCGAATTCGCTGGTGCTGAAACTAAGGGGAAAATAGCAGTTGTATAACAAATACTCGCATATATTTGCCCTGGCGCAACATTTAAAGGATCTTCTTGAGGTAATCGCTCTCCGGATAATGGTGTGTGTCTTTGGGAATAGATGATCAAAGAAACGTGGTGAAAATGATGATGGTGTGTGTCTTTGGATAATGGTGTGTGTCTTTGGGAAGACATGATCAAAGAAATGTGGTGAAACAGCGAGAAGACATGATCAGAGAAACGATGGGCATTCTAAAACAGTGTCAGCGATCATTTAGTATTATTTTTTTGGCTCGCAGACATGACCAAAGAAAAGTAGTGTTAGTGTCATGTGTTGAAAGGTAACTGTTGCATACTTTTGTGTACCTTAAGTTTTCTTGTAGTTTTGGTTTCTTATCGCATGTTGAAATTAATGGATGGTGAGAAAATGTTCTCACGTTTCTGCTTTTGATTATGTGTATAATAAAAGGCTACTGTATTTAATTTTTTTTATTGATAACTGTGTGTGTGTGTGGTTTTAGTTTATATGGGTTTCTTATCACATTTATGTGTATGATTGAAATATCTTCTAACGTTTTTTTTTTTTTTTTGATTGTATGGTGTAAGAGTTGGGGAACATTTGAATTTTTCATCAACAGCTTTTTTGTTGTTATAGTTTTAGTTTGTATGATTTTCTTATCACATCTTGAAATTAATGAAGCTTGGAGGAATGAAATTGTGTGGTTTAGGAGATGATAATGAAAAAGTATAAAAAGAAAATTCAATTATAAAAAATTTATTCAGATCAAAATCAGAATCCGAGTTTGCTTTGAACTCTATTTAATTTTAAAGAAAAAAATAGAAATTTTTAAAAGAAACTTTAAAGTTCATCGGTCCATCGACATCAAGAGCAGCCGCAGCAGCAAACAAGAGGAGCAAAAAAAAAAAGGGAATATGAATGTGATGGACGGAAAGAAAGTTTAAACGTGGACAAAAGAATGAAGAAGCATTTCAATGAAGGTGAAGTAGCTACAAATGACATTGAAAAACATTTTAAGGTTTATACATTCCACAATGGGGGGGAGTTATTGATATCAGAGACATTCTTTAATGAAACCTCTAAGTTCTTTATTCCATTGATGAAGAATAAACTCATAGAGCTAACTGTCTACATGATTAATTTTACTCTATCGGCGAAATATTTTAGAATCATAATGAGGATGAGGGATCATTTAAAATATTTCTACTCCGGGATGTCGATCGTTGTAATGGGAAAAAATATTAAAAATGTTTTTGAGAAACACTCTGAGCAGTTATTAAATAAAATGAGAGTATTTCAGGAAAGAGAGATTGATTAGAATCTCGTTGCAATATTAATGCTTAAAATGAATATTGATAGATATACATCAACAGAAATAAATAAATAAATATATATATAAGTAAATGTGAAATTCGAAAGTTGCATGAATCAATTGACTTAATATCAAGCGGTTTTAAAGATCGATTAAAGACATATTCAGCTGTTATTACCAGAGGAGTTCTTTGATGAAGTCTGTAAGGCGATCATTCCATTGATGGAAGAAAATTTTGTAGAGCTTACTACCTAAAAGGTTAATTTTATTCTATCGAGTAAATATCGGAAACAAATGGGAGATGATGAAATAGAAAAGATTTTCTCGCACCAAAGCAGAATGTCAATCATTACATCAGCTACAGATATAAAGAATATTTTTGAGAACTACTCTGAGCAGATGATAAAAAAAAATAAAAAAGATAGCGGATTGGCACTCACCAAAATCTTGATATTAATATAAACAAATACACGCCTATGAAAGTGGGGAGTTTTATTGATTACCGCATTGTCTTAAGCTAAAGAAGGCCATCATTAATGTTCAGAATAATGATAATTATTGCTTCAAATGGGCAATAATTTCAGCAATGAAACTGCACTCAATTAATTCTGATCGTTGCAATTCATATAATATTGAAAATATCAATGATTCACAAATTGAAATAAACGAGATCATACTCGAAAAAATTATATGATAAATTTGATGTTTCCAATGGTGTTGAAATTAATCAAGAAATTTGAAGAAATGAACCCAAATATCAGCATCAATGTCTTTGGATCCGATGAGGAGGTTCATGGAAACATAGGCCCACTATACCTGACTAGTAGTGAGAAACCTTTTCATTTAAGTCTACTGTTGTTGGAGGAGGAGGGAAATGCACACTTTGTTTGGATAAAGACTTTGTCAAGGTAAATATCAAACATGAAATTTAAAAAAAAAAAAAAAAATAATTTTTTTTTTCTTTTTTTGTTTTAGACTTGTGAAACAGAGATTGACGAAACATCGTGAAAAACTTTTCTTTTGCTATACATGTTTGTCATATACACACGATGAAAGGATGAATGAACGACAAAAGATGGAATGCGGAAAAATGGTGACAAATTTAACAAATGAAGATAAGTCTATTTTAGAATTTAAGAATTATCAGCGTACTTTAGATCTTCCTTTTTTAGTTTATGCCGCTTTTGAATGCATTCTTAAACCTATTGAGAATCAAATAAGTGAAAAAATACTATAAACGTTAGAGAGCATATACCTGTTGCTTTTGCATATTATATAAAATTTGCTCATGATTCATCTCTTGATAAATTTGTGGTTAAAATAGGTGAAGATGCAGGTTTACAATTTTTGTTAGCTCTTTTTGAAGATATTTCCCAAAAATATAACGATTACTTGAATAGAATTGTTCCAATGACCATCACTAGGGAAGAAGAAAGAGAATTCCAACAAACTATTCCTTGTCACATTTGTGGAGGTCCATTAGGAAATGATCGAGTGAGAGATCATTGTCATCTGAGTGGAAGGTATAGAGGTGCAGCTTGTAATTTGAATTACAAAATTCCACACTTTGTGCCGGTATTTTTTCATAACTTTTCAAGATATGATGCACATCTATTTGTTAAAGAATTATCAAAGATTGAGGGAGACATAAAAGTTGTACCTCTGAATAAAGAATTATACATTTCTTTTTCAAAGTACATATACTTATCAAATAACTCTTCATCAAAGTACATAATACACTTGTCAAATCAAGAAAATATTTTAGAAGTACGATTCTTAGACTCGTTTCGTTTTATGGCGACGAGCTTAGACAAGTTAGTCAATAATTTGAGTATTGATCAGTTATGTACAGTTAGAAGTTTTTTCCACACGACAATCAATTTGATTTGGTTCGTCGAAAGGTTGTTTTTCCTTATGATTATCTAGACTCAATTGAACGTCTACAAGACGAAGAACTACCACCTCGTGAGAAATTCTTTAACTATCTCACTCATCAAGAATGTAGTTTAGATGACTATCAACATGCTCAAAATGTTTGGAGAGTGTTTCAGTTTAGAACATTATGTGACTACATGGAGTTATATTTAAAGACAGATGTACTTCTTTTGTCTGATACATTTCAAAACTTTCGTGCCATATGCAAAACTGTACATAAACTTGATCCACCACATTATCATAGTGCACCAGGTTTGTCGTGGGATGCTATGCTCAATTCAACGAAAATAAAACTTAAGCTGTTGACAGATATAAACATGTACCTCTTCGTACAATCAGGTATTCGTGATGGTTTGGTACAATGTTTCAAACGTTATGCCAAAGTCAACAACAAGTATATGAAAGATTATGATGCAAGTAAACCATCAGAGTTTTTAATGTATTAAAATGCTAACAATCTTTATGGTTGGGCTATGTTCCAATACTTGCCATATGATGGTTTCGAGTGGCTTAGTGAAGGGGAAATAGATTCTTTCTAATTACAAAATATTACCGCAAACTCTGAAATAGGTTAGATATTAGAAGTTGATCTTGAATATCCTGCTTCAATACATGATGTGCACAACGATTTACCCTTCGCTCCACGGAATAGGAGTATAGGTACCTCGAGATTTTAAAAAACTTGTTGCAGATCTCGATAACAAAGAAAAATATATATCGTGTTCTACAAGAATGTTTAGAAAATGGGTTAGTTTTGAAAAAAGTGCATAGGATTTTACGATTTAAACAATCACCGTGGCTTAAAAGTTATTTTGATTTGAATACCCAATATCGAACAGTAGCGAGCAATGCATTCAAAAAGATTTTTTCAAATTGTTAAATAATGCGGTCTATGGTAAAACTATGGAGAACGTTGATAAGAGAAAAGATGTAAAATTAGTAACATCGTGGGAAACAATGAATAGAAATAAATTGGGTGCGCAAACACTTATTGCAAAAGCAAATTTTCATAGTTGTGCTAAATTTTCAGAAGATATGTACGCCATTCAAATGAAATGTTATAATAAACCGATGTATGTAGGGTTCGCTGTATTAGAGCTATCCAAATGGAAGATGTATAACTTTCATTATGGATATATGAAACTAAAATTTAAAGAAAATTTGAGTTTAAAATATATGGATACAGATTCTTTTATTTATTCAATTAAAACAAAAATTTTTATAAAGATATTCAGAATGATATAAAGTTGAATTTCGATTCTTCAGAAATATGTGATGATTTAGCACAATTATGTATATATAGAAAAATGTAATAAAAAAGTTTTGGGTATGATGAAAGATGAAATTAATGGTAAAATTATGTTAGAATTTGTAGGTCTTTGTTCAAAAATATATTCTTTAAGTTTTGAAGGTATGAAATGCATACAAAAAACCAAAGGGAGTAAAAAATATCGGCTTTACACAAGTTAACTGTTAATGATTACAAAGATTGTCTTTTTAATAATTAGATTTTTTATGAGACAATGTTAAATTTTAAGCCAAAAGCACATAATTTGTATACACAAAAAATTATGAAAATAACTTTAAGTAGTTCTGATAATAAGAGAACAATACAATCCGATGGTATACATACTTATTTAATTTTTTTTATTTATATTTATTTTATTAGAACGCAATAGTTGAGTATACTATCTAATAATTTATCGATAACCTTTATTTAATTAAGCATATTTGCCCATTTCTACCAAATCAGGTTGCCAATGATCATCAACTCCTTTCATAATAACTCGTTGTCTTTCAAAGTTCTTACGTGCTTGTGCATGCAACTCATCCACCAATATTCGTTTACTCATATTTTCCTTCTACACCTGCACCTGCACCTGCTTCTTTGACTATAGGTGTCTTAATGATTGTTGTCTCAACAGTATGTTTTTTAGGTGTTGAAAAATATTTGAATATATGTATATTCATTAATCTCTGTTAATTTCTAATTAACATATTCTTTGCATTCTTCTATGCTTTTCTCCAATTTAATGATCTGTACAGATAATCTGCTTTCTAATAGTTTCTTTGAGTCTCTATCGATTATATTAAGATGAGTGGTTAAGTCTTGCTCTGTGGTGAGGATCTGCTTCCTCCCTCTGTGTACAACATCATTTTCATTAATCGGTGTAGCACCATTTTTAATATGTTTATCATATACATTAAAATTTTGATCACCATCAAGCCGTATGGTATTCTCTTCAATATTTTTATGTTTGTTAATAAGATTAGCTTGATGCATTTCAAATAGTTTATTAAGATCATTTATTTTATTGTTAACGAAAATTTGATAATTTTTTTATATTTTTGTGATTTATTTCCTTTGAGCTGACCAGGAATGGAATGGTTTCTTCTGTGTGCGTTTGTCTCTGACAAGATATGTTTGTAATGAGCCAAGTCTGTCACATTATAATTGTTAGGATTTATTAAAAAGATAAGTGAATGAAGGCTGGAGTAAGTTTCCAACTTTGCCAACAGATAATTCAATTCTCTCTGAATTAATATTGATCATTTTATTACCCAATTTTAATTCACGATTATAGTCTATATATGGACCATATACTTTATCTAGCTCTCCCTTTCTCTGCAACTCACTCAAATAAAAGAAATATTTGCAGATTTATTATTCTTTGCATCAGATTGAGTAAAAAATTCATTATCATCATTAGTATTGTGATCTCTTTCTTCAAGGGGTTGAGTTATCGGTTTAACTGTCTCGTCCAGGTTGTGAATTTTTTCAGCTTTCCCCAATTTAATGCTTTGAAACTTTTTTCTGAGAGCTCTTCTTGTATTTATTAATTCTTTTAGAATATTTTTCTTCATTGCTTTTTAATAATTGATAAAACAGTCCAGTTATACAGATCAGTTGTTGATACAGAGCAGTTATACAGATCAGTTGTTGTTGATACAGAGCAGTTATACAGATCAGTATATTAGAATAGTTATACGGGGGGGTACAATGTTGTTTGCCCACTTCAGCTATCTACAATAGAATATTACATTTATAAGAATATTCCATCTTAAATGGTTATAAAAGTATCAAAACCCTATTATAACGGCCACCATTCAAAGGGGCATCTTTACTTATAACCAAAAATCCATAGTTATCTTTCTAACAAAGTTGACAAATTTTAGTAAATGTTTTGAAATCCATATCAACACCAACATGATCATTATAAATATGCTTCATATTTAGTTCATCTTGTTTAAACATTATAATCAGATTAGCATTATCGCGTACAAGATGTTTCGGGATACGTGTATAGGTTTGACACAGATAGAAGGAATCAATGTTTTTATGACGTCCCATACAGAAATATGCTCGAATATTATTCTGTTGCTCGCGTGCAACATCATCAAATATCATTATTGAATTATTTTTCGCTTGATCGGGTGGTATGACTGCTTCATTTTCAGAAAAAGTAAAATAACCCAATCCTTTAATTGGTTTCAAAAGCTTTTTCAAATATTCATATTTCGGTTGATATAGCGATTTTGAGTACAAGTAAACATTTTCAAATTTCAAACCGTTCGGACTCTCAATCAAACTTATCATGACATTAGTTTTTCCACAATTATAGGGTTCCACAATTAAGGCTCTAATTGAGTTATGTCACAAACTGCTATGTCGAATTTGTTGCTTTGAAGCAGACGATAAATCAATATTTCTCACTTTTATATTTGTTTTTTGTTTGATTTGCATATTAAAACATAGAAACTTTAAAATATGTTGTTCATTTATCAACTGTATATCGATGAATAAATAACTATAAAAATGCCCACACACTTTTATAATTCATTTAATCGTAAATCGAGGAGGTAGTATTGTCAATAAATTAATAAATTGACTTCCTATCGAATTACATTTGCCTGGCTATCAATTTTGTGGACCAGGAACCAAACTCGAAACTCGATTAAAGCGGGGTGATCAGGGTATAAATCCATTAGACGCAGCTTGTAGAGAACATGATATAGCATATTTCAAAAAAAAGATCTGAGTAAACGTCACATAGCCGACTCAATTTTAGCTGATAAAGCGTGGGCGAGTGCCAAAGCTGTTCAAAGTAGTTTGAGTGAGAAAGCTGCAGCATATTTCATGACTAAAGCTATGAAAGCAAAAACAATTTTCGGTATGGAACTTAAACGCAAGCCAGCGATAAGAAACAAGAAGAAGAAGACGATGACGGCAATTAAAAAGTCAAAGAAGCCAAAGAAGTGCGGATTTGCAACCGCGTTGGTTGGTAAAAATCTTAAAGAGAAAAAGCCTTTAGCAATTGATGATGCCATTAAAATCGCTAATAAAGCAATTCGATATTAAAATACCACGAGTGATAAGCGTTCCAAAAGTTGGTGGTTTTTTACCTATTATATCAGCGCTCGGAGCACTTGAAAAATTATTTTGACAGTTTCGGGAATTTACAACCGGTAAAAGAGATCGTTCGTTATCTGGGGAAAAAAATAAAGTACAACTATAGACGAGAACAATACTTTAATACCATTAATTGCGGACACATATGCTTAAAATATTTAGTTAACATTCAACCTTTGAGTGAAGTAAACGTTTAATACAAACAAACGATCAAAGGATATGAATGAGTTAATAAGTAAGTTCAGAAAGCTGACAGAGAAGGCTATTCTTCAGCTTTCTGACTTACACTTGTACAAGGGGTACAAGATTTTAAGTAAGTTATACTAATAAAATAATCTTCTTTATTTTTTAATAACATCTTTTTTTCTTTATTTTATTTCCAGGTTATAATAGATACAGTACGGAGAACGGGTGAGTAACTGAATTGAAGTTACCCATCGGTCCACAGCTACTACATCGTAAATACTCGGACGCCGAGTTAGATGCGATGATCGGACTCAATATAACCGCTCAAAAGCACCTAAACGGTGAGTTGTACCTCTGTGAACCGGACAACGAATTTCACTTCGCAAATAGGGATCTAAGGATACATCCCAACATATATGCATTAGAAGAGCCGATGTGGGATAATGGCTTTCAGCTCTAATAATATATTTGAGAAAGAAAACTTGTTTAATTGTAATATATGAATTAGAGATTTTCATTATTGTTTATTTGAAAATGATTCCAAGCATAATAATAATATATTTGAGAAATATAACTTGTTGAATTTTAAAATATGAATTAGAGATTTTCATTATTGTTTATTTGAAAATGATTACATGCATAAGTATGTATACCATCGGATTTTATTTTTCTCTTATCATCAGAACTACTTTAAGTTATTTGTATAATTTTTTGTGTATTCAAATTATGTGCTTTTGACTTAACATTTAACAAAAGAAATTAAATCTATATATCTCGTGGTAATCTACCATTCGGTTATTATATTAACCGATCTATTCTCGTTGTTTTTACATTGACACCATACTATCATCACGCAATGATTTTATCACATTTCCTTTTCGCATAGTTTTCATTATATTCTTCTATGCGAGAAATCAACAAATCGAAAGATTACCCATTTTACAGAGCGATAACAGTGCACACAAATTAAATTTGTTCTCACAAACAAATTAACACCTCCTCAGCAAATGATGTTAAATTGTTTGCTTAAGAGCTTTTCTTGACACCGCAAAAAACAGTTAACAGCGCGTTAATTGTATGTTAGGCGTTAACAGACATACAATTTTTTTGTCATCGCCTTGAGAATAGGTCGGTAAGTTGCTTTATTGTATTTTATTGTTCAAAGCTTTTATAACAATCCAAATTTCACAAAAACAATGACTACAAAAATCGCACATTAACATCACGACGGGGCCGCAGCAACGCGCGCCGGGCTGTGCTACAGTAATATATAATAGTATAGTATAATGTAATGTAATATAATGTGTAAAAGAAATCTAATGAAGTACAACATAAAATAGTATAGTATAATGTATTATTTATGTAGTCAAAATATAAAACAGTATAGTGTAATGTTATATAATGTAATAAAGTACAGTATAGTTTAATGTAATATAATCTAGTAAAATATAAAATAGTATAGTATAATGCTTATATTAAATTTTAAAGTTACATGTTTTTTTCTGTACAAAAAGCCACGATAGCTGTGATGCTATTGGATATTTTAAATTCAATGTATTAAAAATTTTAAAACAAACATCTAAACATTCGATAAACGAATCTAACTTATAGCCATTTCACATTGAGCATCCAATGCAGCATTCACAGAAAGTGTTCACATTGCAGAAACTTATAATGTCCAAATTTCAGTTCGATACATTAAAAACAAAAACCTTTTTCAAAAAAGAATATTAATTTAAAAGGGGGTTTGTATGGGAGGTACCCCCTTGTGGTCCGATTGTACCAAATTTAAGCTCTCTAGCTCAAAAACTAAAGGACTAGGAGTGCGAACAGTCGGACAGACGGGCATGGCTAAATAACTCGTCTCATCAAGCTGATCACAAATATATATACTTTATGTGGTCTGCGATGTCTCCTTCTGTGTGTTACAAAATTCATGACAAACTTATAATACTATTCACTCCCAATAGTATAAAAAGGCTACAATTAACCAGCACTGGGTAGAGTGACCAATTTTACAAACAGCATTTTAGTTGCATTCTTATCGAATGTACATTTTCTACTACAACAACAACTACAAAATTACGTCACTTTTCCCTGTTGTTGTTGTTGAAAAATATAGCATCTAATGCGGCATTCGAGAAATGTACATTGGATGCTCAGTGTGAAATGGGTATTATACAAATTTTTATCAAAATATACAAAAAAACCGTTTATATCGAAAGAGTTAACGCCCTCTATTATTATAAAAGGTTGCATTGTACAGCAATTATCGAAACTTTTTAAAATTATTTCCTTAATTTTGGATTCGTAGTCCGCTATGGAAGCTAAACGAAGTAAAAAACTCTCTTGTGCATCCAGCAAGGTTATCTTCTTCTTGGAGCCGGATTTGCCTTTAACTCAAGAAGAAGAAGGCAGAACGGATGGCAAGAGACTGGTAATAATGTAATTTGAAGAATCTGTAACAAATTAATTACGAAGATTATTAAAAGTCCGAACGAAAATTAAGCAATACTTATATTTTACTTACCAACAGTTTCCGCTGCTTGCAGTTAGCGTTATAAACTATATATTGGAATTGTAACATGTTTCAATCTTCGTTCTGAAGATTTCTCATTCAGAAGTCAGCAAGTATAAAGCAAAGTCAAAAATTATTAGTATTCGTTATCATCCTTTGCATACGCGTACTCTGCATATAAGAGTAAAACCATTTGCATTTTGTCACAGAAGAATTTATGTTTGATGATTAATTTTTACATTGACCGACCTATTCTCAAAATTATCACACAATTGGACAACGCCTAACAATATCTTGCGGTTGCTGTTAGCTATTTTTCCATATGAAAAAAAGCTCTTACCATCAAAGCTTTTGAAATCGATTATCATTCGCCAAGATAGTCGGTCGGGCATGTCTTTCGATAATTGGACAAAAATGTTAAATATTTGTGTGATAACAGTTATCGCTCTGTAAAGTGGATAATCTTGTGTTTTGTTGTTTACTCGCGGAAATTTTGGAAGATGAAGAAAATTACAGACAAAGAAATGTGTTAAAATCATTGCGTGATTATAATGATCCATTTTCAATGCAGGACAATAGTTTTGTGAAAAATTATCGATTTTCAAAAATATTGTGCCACCTGTTTTCATTTTTGTATAATTTTTTTTATACTTTTCACGTTAGTGAATAGTTTTATAAGTTTGTCATGAAGTTTGTAACACACAGAAGGAGACATCGCAGACCACATAAAGTATATATATTTGTGATCAGCTTGATGAGACGAGTTGATTTAGCCATGCCCGTCTGTCCGACTGTTCGCACTCCTAGTCCTTCAGTTTTTGAGCTAGAGAGTTTAAATTTTGTACATCGGTATCTTTTTACCAAACGCCGGTCAAGTTCGTGAATCAGCCGAATCGGACCACTAGGGTGGTACCTCCCATACAAACCCCCTTTTAAATTAAAGTTCTTATTAGAAAAACAGCATTTATGAGGCTTTGATCGGACAAGGGGATTTTTATTAAGTTAAGCTCTTGAGTTTTGCTTTTTGATAAAATTCATTTTATTTTGTTGAAACATGTACTGAGAATCTTTGGGATCAACTTTCGTAAGCATACTCTCATAACGTTTATTTACTTCCGTGACAAGATTATCTTTTATAAGTTTTTTAACTAGTTTCAGTTTGATTTTCTGTAGATTGATCTCTTGCTCTGGAAGTGCCTGCTCTAATATATTGTGTCTTTTCATGTTAGACAGAATTTGACTTTTCTCTTCAATAAGTCTTTTTAGAATGCTGTTTAGAAGCTTTTTCATATTATTTTGGATTTTAACTTTAGGAACAGTTAGTTCTATGGCTTTTGAGAGTATTTTGTCATTTTTTTCTATATGTAAATCTAATTTTTGGTTATTGAGGTTTTTGTTATTAGGAACGGTTGTGTATCGTTTCGTATAAGTTGTTCTGTTTTGTTTTTGAAATTTTCCCAGTTCGTTTTCCAAGAGTTGTATTTAATAACGGTTTTTTCTTTGAGTACATCAAAAGGAATAAGTTCACGGGTTTTATAAATTATCATTTGTATATGTCATTGTGATCACTGTCATACTTGAGGTTCCGAAGGCAATTGACGGAGTTGTTTTCTTTTATTATAAATATTCTGCTAAGCAAATATCTAGGTATGATCCACATCTCGAATTGGTCGGTACAGTAGAAGTGTTTCCTTTTGCATTGATAATTGTGTTTCCCCAGTCTGGGTGCTTACAGTTTAGGTCGTCAGCTAGTAAGTAGTAGTTATTAGCATTATGTAGTCTTAGCGCTTGGAACAAACGACTTATCTCATTTTCTAAGATAGAGTTATTATTTCCAATCGAGTAGTAAGTTATATTATGAACATGAATCTATTTTTTAATAAAGGGATTTTTATAATGCAGGTTTCCAGGTATTTAAAGGACTCTATCATGCGGTTAGAATAAACTTTGTATTTGATATTTTTTTTTATCAGTATAGCTGTTCCTCCTCCGCTGTTTGAATTTAATCTGTCTTTGCGCACTAAAAAATAATTCTGGAAGTGGATTTCGATTCTATCATTCAGTTTTGTTTCACATAATAGTATTATATCAGGGTTATGTTCTTCAATAAATTTCATCATATCTATTCTCCTACTTAAGTTAATTAATGAGTTTACATTAAGAGAGATAATATTCAGCTTCTTAGATAAAATTTCTGCTGAAGCGAAATCCTCTACATTAATTTTGATTCTATCAATTCGTATAATTTATCAATTCTCTTAACTTGTAATTGAAACTGATTTTGTAAATTTACTATTTGTTGCGTTAGCTTAAGAATAGTGTTAATTATTTCCGAAAATTTTTTTATTTTTGTCATATTTGCGTAGCTGATATTTTTGTTTACGAAGTTCGTTTGGATTTGATGTTTTTAGATGAGATGTCTTTTTTTCTCTCTCTGAGTTTTTGTTGGAGAGAAACGAATTTTTCGCAACCTTTATATGAAGCGGGGTGCCCATACTTTTTGCATAGTACGCAGAATAGCTTATCTCTTCCTTCTTCCTGGGATATATTGTTAGAGCAATCCTTGCTGCTATTTTTTCCTCCACATTTAACACAATTGGCTGTGAGGAAACAATTCACTGCACTGTGAATAAATCCTTGGCAGTTCCTGCACTGTGGTATTTCCGCTCTTCGCAATGCATCTGTAGAGTGAGTTTTTTATTGCTTTAAATTCGTTTATGTTGCTTTCCGCAGTGATTTGAACCAAAAATTGGTAATGCGGTGTTTTTTTTTAATTGAAGCACTGGTGGTAAACTGGCTCACTTTTATGATTTTTAAGGTTTCGGTTTGGCTTTTTCTAAGCTCCGCAAAAATTTCATTCGGGCTGTGGTACAGTTCAGACCTTTCAATAGGTAGGATTTTGTTTTGAAGGTTTTTGGGGGGTGTACGTATAGGCCTTCACTTTAGCTTTCTTGAGATAATCTTTTACTTTCATGTAGCTGTCAATGTCATTCAAAAATAATGTTATTTTTTTATAATTTTTATTGCTAGACTCTTTAATTCGGAAGTCACGGATTTTTAAACCTTTGCTAATGACCTCGACTATTTTGCTTGATTATTATTGGTTTTGCTGCTATTGTTTTTGTTGTTGTCATCCACTTATATATTGGCACTGACACTTGCAATATCAGTTTCGTTCTCTATTCATGCTTTGCTTGTTTTTTGAATCTCATTTTGTGTCACATGATTTTCAAATTTTTTTAAGCACTCCTCGTCCGTTTTTTGATCGAGAACATAATAGCAGTTCTCTCTTAACTATTTATTTGTGTTGTTATCAGTCATGTTGTTGTTTTTTCCTTTCCTGATTGTTTTACTACTCACAATTTCATTGTTTTTGTTTAATGCATTTTGCATATCAATTTTTTACCGGTTATTATTTTTTTTTTGCTGGTCGTATGCCACACATTTGTCGGACGCGCGACGGGTGAAAACGGTTCCACTTTATTTTTTTGTTGTTTTTTTTTTTTTTTGGAATGATTTTTTTTTTTTTATAAATAACTCACAAGCGCGAATTTATAAGCCGTCTGCTCACGCCAACGATGAAACTCGCACTCTAAAATAGTGTCAGTGATCATTTAGTGTTCATTTTTTGGGCGCGAAGACATGACCAAAGAAAATTAGTGTCATGTGTTAAAAAGGATATGAGTTTTTTTTTTTGTTTTTTTATTAATCGGAAGGAAAGCATTGAAAACCAAAGTGCGGGACTCTAACCTCGCTAAAACCTCCCGCCCCATGTCCTCTTGTCCGCCCGGAACTGTCGTTATATATTACGTCGGGAGGAAAGGAGGAGCATAGCTGCTCAAAAGTCAATCAGTCCCAGTTTATTGGGTCACCTATTGTGCTGTTACTGTACGTGGGTCGTGGCTACGCGTCAGCATTCTACGATCCCCCGTCCGGTAGGTCAGCTAGACGACCAGCTTATGGCCGGTCCTGCTCTTTTGAGATCAGCCAATCTGAGGGAGAGTGTGCGTGTGCTCTCCTCTACGATGACATCTGCGGAGTTCTTCTCGCCCTCTCCAGACGACGCATCTCCAGCTGGATAGTTGCCATGCGTTCACAGATCAGGTTCCAATTGATTGAAGATGCTAACATGAACTCCAACGTGCTTTCGGGTTCATGCGGGTAGCCTTCCGGTACTGGAAACCAAGCACATTGAAAAGCTACATCCTCTGCATCCTTAGATTCGTCACACAGTGGGCACCTTGGTGTGTTGTCGTGCCCAAACAGGTACCACCTGTATCCTCCATGTCCAGACAAGCACTAGGTTAGCTGGTAGTTGGTTTTGACGTTCTTGCTGCTCAACTATTTTGTAATGTCCGGTATGAGTCTGAAGGTCCATCTACTATTCTCAGTCTGCAACCAAAGCGCGATTGAGGTCTGCCGCTCCCACCTTCTTGCTCCAATATCTGGTCGCCCTTGATACGTCTCGTCTTCGCATTTCGTCAGCCAGTATATCAATGAAAATCATTCCCGCTAACACCAATGTCGCATCATCCGAAATGGTTCGAAAACCCGATACAGTTCTCAGCGCTGAGATCCTATAGGTAGTTCGAGTAAGTTGTAACTCTCAGCGATTCGGCCCAGATGGGGGCAGCGTACAGCATAATTGATGTTTCCACCCTAGATAGTACCCAGTGCTTGTCTGCCTTAGGGCCTCCGACGTTTGGCAGCATCCAGGATAAGGCATTTTGGGCCCTTGCAGATTTATTCTTCACGTATATCAGGTGCTCCTTATACGACAGTCTGTTGTCCAGCAGTACACCTAGGTACTTTATCGCTTTTTTAGACCGTACCTCATGTTCACCAACTCAGCAGAATTCCATGCGCTTCCAGCTAGTGACCAGAACCAAATCCGTCTTCTGCTCAGCCAGGGAAACTTTCGAAGACCTGAGCCATGCTGTAATCGCGCTAATAGCCGAGTTTGCCGATTGCTCAATGTCTCTAATCTCCTTACCCATTACTGTCAGACATAGGTCATCTACAAAACTTACCGAAGTACAGTTTTCGGGGAGCTGCAATCGTAAAACCTTGTCACACACAAGGTTCCACAAAAAAGGGCCCAGCACCGAACCCTGAGGAACCCCTGCCAAAACTCTGTACGTTTTTCTTACTTCGTCGCTATGGTCGTGCAAGTACCTCTCCGACAAATTGGTCTTGATCATGCTTTGGAGGTACATTGGTGCTCCCGTTATACGAACAGACCCTTTGATGTGGAGCCAAATAGCGGACTTAAACGCGTTTTGTATGTCCAGCGTTACTATTGCACAGTCCTCATTATCGCTATACAGCCACCTTTCGCCTTGTATTGCCTGTTTTGCTATTCCGACCACTTTCTTTATCGCGTCCACCGCTGAGCGACCCTTTCGAAAGCCAAACTGGTTTTCAGAGAGAGTACCACTCTCAGTCACGCTTTGCTCCAGTCTGTTGCAGACAATCCTTTCCAAAACTTTGCACACGGTATCTAGTAAACATATCAGTCGATACGACGACGCCTCGTTGGCTGGTTTATCAGCTTTTGGTATAAGGACCAGTCTTTGATGCCGCTATCTTTTGGGAAAAACTCCGTCCTGAAGACATTGATTGAAGACCTGCAGAAATACTCCTGGAACATCGGCAATAAGACTCTATTTGGCTCTCCATCAAGAACCGGAGTCTTCCAATCTTGAACAGTAGCGTTCGCTCGGTACAGTTCCTCAGCACTTATATTGGGAATACCTTCAGGAAGTCGTTGCTCAGGAATTTCAGCTACAACTGAGATCGCTGCCGGGAACAACGTTCTCACTATATAAAATCAGAGTCCGAGCTTGTTTTGTCCTCTATTTAATTTGAGAGAAAAAATAGAAAATTTTGAAAGAAACTTTAAAGTTTGTGTATATGTGTATGAGTGTATGTGTATAAAGTACTAAAGATGGACGGTCCATCGACATCAAGAGCAGCAGCAGCAGCAAACAAGAGCAAAAAAAGGGAATATGAATGTGATGGACGTAAAAAAAGTTTAAACGAAGACAAAAAGATGAAGAAGCATTTCAATGAAGGTGAAGTAGCTACAAACGATATTGAAAACCATTTTAAGGTTTGTACATTCCAAAATGAGGGGGATTTATTGATACCAGAGACATTCTTTAATGAAGCCTATAAGTTCTTCATTCCATTGATGAAGAATAAACTCATAGAGCTAACTGTCTACATGATTAATTTTACTCTATTGGCGAAATATTTAAGAATCATAAATGAGGATGAGGGATCATTTAAAATTTGTCTACATCAATCCGAGATGTCGATCGTTGTAACAGGAAAAAATATTAAAAATGTTTTTGAGAAACACTCTGATCAGTTATTAAATAAAATGATAGAGTTTCAGGAAAGAGAGAGTGATTGGAATCTCTTTGAAATATTAATGCTTAAAATGAATATTGATAGATATACATCGACAGAAATAAATAAATATATAAGTAAACGTGAAATTCCAAAGTTGAATGATTCAATTGTTTTAATTTCAAGCGGTTTTAAGGATCGATTAAAGACATATTCATATCAAAATAAGAAGGATGAGCTGTTAGTACCAGAGGAGTTCTTTGATGAAGTCTCTAAGGTGACCATTCCATTGAAGGAAGAAAATCTTGTAGAGCGTACTACCTACAAGATTAATTTTATTCTATCGAGTAAATATCGAACACAAATGGGAGATGATGAAATAGAAAAAATGTTCTCGCATCGAAGCAGAATGTCAATCATTACATCAGCTACAGATATCAAGAATGTTTTTGAGAACCACTCAGAGCAGATGATAAAAAAAATTTTAGAGTTTCAAGAAAAAGATATCGGATGGGCATTCACCAAAATCTTGAATTTTGATATAAATATAAACAAATACTCACTTCTGAAAGTGGGGAGTTTTATTGAAAGAAGGCCATCATTAATTTTCGAAATAATGATAAATATTGCTTCAAATGGGCTATAATTTCAGTAATAAAACCGCACTCAATTTATCCTGCTCGTTGCGCTTCATATAATTTTACAAATATCGAAAATTCGCGAATTGAAATAAACGAGAATTTCACACTCGATTTTTCAAATTTGATGTTTCCAATGGAGTTGAAAATCATCTTTGTAAAGGTAAATATCAAACATGAAATTAAAAAAATTAAATAAAATATTAAAACATAATAGTCATAAACTATTCTTTTGTAATACATGTTTGACATATTCACATAACGATAGGAGGAATGAAGAACACAAGATGAAATGCGGAAAAATGGTAACGATTCTACCGGATAAAGATAAGTCTATTTTAGAATTTAATAATTATCAGTGTAGTTTATATCTTCCTTTTGTAGTTTATGCCGATTTTTAATGCATTCTTTAACCTATAGAGAGTCAAATAAGTGAAAAAACTAAAAACGTTAGAGAGCATATACCCATAGCCTTTTCAAATTATATAAAATGTGCTCATGATTCATCTCTTAATAAATTTATGCTTAAAACAGGTGAACATGCAGGTTAACAATTTTTGTTAGCTCTTTTTGAAGATATTTCACAAATATATAACGATTACTTGAATAGAATTGTTCCAATGACCACCACTAGAGAAGAAGAAAGAGAATTCCAAGAAACCATTCCTTGTCGCATTTGTGGAGGTCCATAAAAGTTGTACCTCTGAATAAAGAATTATACATTTATTTTTCAAAGTACATATACTTATACTTGTCAATCAAGAAAATATTTTAGAAGTACGATTCTTAGACTCGTTTTGTTTTATGGCGACGAGCTTAGACAAGTTAACCAATAATTTGAGTATTGATCAGTTATGTACAGTAAGAAGTTTTTTTTCCACACAACAATCAATTTGATTTGGTTCGTCGAAAGGGTGTTTTTCCTTATTATTATCTATTCTCTTCGTACAATCAGGTATTCGAGGTGGTATGGTGCAATGTTCTAAACGTTATGCTATAGCCAACAACAAGTATATGAAAGATTATGATGCAAGTAAACCATCAGAATTTTTTATGTATTTAGATGCTAACAATCTTTATGGTTGGGCTATGTCCCAATACTTGCCACATGATGGTTTCGAGTGGCTTGGTGAAGGGGAAATAGAGTCTTTCCAATTACAAAATATTACCCCAAACTCTGAAATAGGTTATATATTAGAAGTTGATCTTGAATATCCTGCTTCAATACATGATGTGCACAACGATTTACCCTTCGCTGCACGGAATAGGAGTATAGGCATCTCGAGATGTAAGAAACTTGTTGTAGATCTCGATATCAAAGAAAAATATATTATTCACTATCGTATTCTACAACATTGTTAAAAAAAGTGCATAGGATTTCACGAATTAAACAATCTCCGTGGCTTAAAAGTTATATTGATTTGAATACCAAACATCGAACAGTAGCGAGCAATTCAGTCGAAAAAGAATTTTTCAAATTGTTAAATAATGCGGTCTATGGTAAAACTATGGAGAACGTTGCAAAAGCAAATTTTCATAGTTGTGCTAAATCAGAAGATATGTACGCCATTCAAATGAAACGTTTGCGTACATGTTATAATAAACCGATGTATGTAGGGCTCGTTGTATTAGAGTTATCCAAATGGAAGATGTATGACTTTCATTATGGATATATGAAACCAAAATTTAAAGAAAATTTGAGTTTAAGCCATATGGATACAGATTCTTTTATTTATTCAATTAAAACAGAAGATTTTATAAAGATATTCAGAATGATATAAAATTGAATTTCGATACTTCAGAAATAAGTGTTGATTTATCACAATTATAAAATATAGAAAAAAGTAATAAAAAAGTTTTGGGTATGATGAAAGATGAAAATAATGGTAAAATTATGTTAGAATGTATTCTCTAAGTGTTGAAGGTATGAAGTAAGTAAAAAATCAAAGGGAGAAAATAATCGGCTTTAGATAAGTTAACTGTTAATGATTACAAAGATTGTATTTTTAATAATAAGACTTTTTATGATTCAATGTTAAATTTTAAGTCAAAAGTACATAATTTGTATACAGAAAAAATTATGAAAATAACTTTAAGTAGTTCTGATGAATCCGATGGTATACATACTTATGCTTGGAATCATTTTCAAATAAACAATAATGAAAATCTCTAATATTTTTTATTTATATTTATTTTATTAGAACTCAATAGTTGAGTATACTAATCTAATAATTTATCGATAACCTTTATTTAATTTAGCATATTTGTCCATTTCTACCAAATCAGCTTGCCAATGATCATCAACTCCTTTCATAATAACTTTTTTCGTGCTTGTGCATGCAACTCATACACCAATATTCGTTTACTCATATTTTCCTCTTGCACCTGCTTCTTTGACTGTAGGTGTTTCAATGATTGTTGTCTCAACAGTATGTTTTTTAGGTGTTGAAAAATATTAGAATATATATTCATTAATCTCTGTTAATTTCTCATTAACGTATTCTTTGCATTCTTCTATGCTTTTCTCCAATTTAATGATTTGTGCAGATAATCTGCTTTCTAATAGTTTCTTTAAGTCTCCATCGATTATATTAAGATGAGTGGTTAAGTCTTGTTCTGTGATGAGGATCTGTTTCCTCAAGAATCCTCTGTTGACAACATCATTTTCATCAATCGGTGTAGCAACATTTTTAATACGTTTATCATATACATTAAAGTTTTGATCACTATCAAGCCGTATTCTCTTCAATATTTTTAAGTTTGTTAATAAGATTAGCTTGATTCGTTTCAAATAGCTTATTAAGATCATTTATTTTATTGTTAACGAAAATTTGTAGTTGTACACTTATATTTTGAAATTCTTTGTTAATAAAGTTCTTATTGACAACATCAATATTCTCCAATGAATAAGCTATATCTTTGAGTCATTTGTTGAAAAACTCAGATTCCTTTCCACATCATGTACAATATCAGGTAGTGTTTTTTTTTTATTTTTTTAATGTCTCCTCCTATAGACAGATGCGAATGATGTCCAAATTTATCAACTGACATTTTAAAACTGTAAATACTGATCGATACAACATTTATTTTAATATATATACATATATAACAACGATAAAAACGACAAAAAGCTTCAATCTTTCAACAATCTCATTAGGATCATCCCAATATATGTAATTCGAGTTATTCATATTGAGGTGCATAAGGCCGGAACCTTTGTATTCTTCAGAATGTGGTGTTGAAATTGCTCTTGGCGTAGACATTATGAAGAGTTGTTATACTCTTCACGGGAGTGAATAGTATTATAAGTTTGTCATGAAGTTTGTAACACACAGAAGGAGGCATCGCAGACCACATAAAGTGTATATAAGTTAATTTTGACAAAGTTTAAGTTTCAAATGACCAGCGCATCCCGCTTTGCAGACGCGCAGGCAGCACTTCCTGTTGACAAGAAAGAAAACGAAGTCAGCGAAGTCATTGTACCAGCAAGCTTGCGAAATAGTTTCGGTTTCAAATTTGGTTTCTTATTAATTTCATAATATGTTAAGTAAGCAATTTATTGTATTCAATTAGGTTTCTTTATTAAGTTCAAAAATAATTGTAATTCAGTGTGTAACAACGTTCTAATAAATCAAGTATTTGTTTCACGGACAAATATTAAATAAAAATACATTTTTTTTAAAGAACTAAAGGTTTCAAAATTTAACTGGCGCCCGAGCAGGGACCGTTCGCGAGTGAAAAAAAAAAATGAGTAAAAAATCCTTTTCGCGTACGGCTATTAAAATAAATGTGTTAAATACGAGAAAAAATAATCAAAAATCACTCACGGACTCAACTAACAAAAACAAAAAAGTCCTCATCAATGTCCTCAGGAAGTACCACATCAAAGTCTCTAAGAAACACCACATCAAGGTCCTCAAGAAGCACCACACCGAAGAGGAACGACGCGACTTAGTAGTCTCCAAGGAGAAGGACCAGGAGCCAGACTAAACTGGAAGCAACTCATCGGTATGAATAAGTTATTGTAAGTAAAAATAAATTTAATTAATTTTTTTAATTTTGCATTTGAACTGTACTTTCACTGCGTTATACGCTTGGTGCAATACTTAATGCAAAATTGGAAATCAAAGAAAGAATACCTTTGTTTTGACTTTAACTGCACTGTCACTGCATTATACGCTGTTTGCAATAGTTAAGGCAAAATAAAAGTTGAAAATAAATTAATAAAAATAATAATTTCAAAATAAGATTAAATAAAAAACAAAAAGAAGAACAGGATAAAAATATATGAAGAAACAAATAAAATAATTACGTGAAGAAATTAAGATATTAAATCTTAAAATAAGCAAAATCCTAATGAAGAATAAAAGGAAACATGTAAACAAAAGTACAAGTTTGAAAATTGGCTAATCAAAATAACTTAATTAGACCCCATATTCTACACCCCGCCGTCCAGGCACCTGTAGTAAGCCCCGACCTTCAGGCACCTGCAGCAAATAATAACATTAATGATGAGCTTCGGAATCAAATCAACTCACTGATTTACGAATTTATGACTGGACAAGGACAGAAGATCATCAGAAATTTACTGAATCCAATAACAGACTTTGCAAACGTACCAGACAAGGTAATTAATAGAGAACAACGCAATCAAATTCAGGATTTAGATAAAGTACCGGACATTGTAAAATGCCTTAGGGAATTTTCAGGAAAGGTAGCAGAGTTCAGTTCATGGAAGAAAAGATAGATAGGATTTTTACGAGACAATAATTGGAACTCCAAAATATTTCGTTATACTAAGTTTAGTAAGGAGTAAAATTGTAGGAGAAGCCGACATTGTACTAGAATCATATAGTACACTCCTTGAATGGAAATCTATATCCAGATGTCTCACGCTACATTACGGAGATAAAAGAGACTTGTCAACTTTAGAATACCAAATGACTGGTATTACACAAAGCAACCAGTCAGCGCAGGAATATTATCAGGCAGTTTACCAACATCTTTCGTTAATACTAAACAAGATAGGGTATATGTAATTAAGTCAGGAATCGTCATCTCTCTTGTCCCGTACATATAGAGATAAGGCATTGGATACATGCATTAGGGGATTGAAAGGAGATTTACCCACACTCCTAGCAATAAGGGAACCAGTAGATTTGCCTCAGGCTTTACATTTGTGATTGAAACTAGAGAACCAAACCTATAGGTCAAACTACGCAAATAATGCACCGCTTCGTCGCCAGGCGAATCCAATACCAATAGCTCGTAACTCAAATAAAATCTTAGACCAACATTTTATCCTCAATTAGCCTTCCTTCCGCAACCACATCAGAATAACATTCCAGCAACCAACAACTTCGGAAACCAACAAAGATTTGGTTTCAATAACAACCTCCTATCCAGACCGGTTAATAACTTTGGAAACCAACAAAGACCAGGTTTCAATAATAATTTCCAACCAAGACCAACTAACAACTTTGGAAATCAACAAAGACCTGGGTTTAATAACAACCAACAATACGGACAATATACACCAAATGTTGCACGAAATCAATAACCAGAACCGATGGAAATTGACAACATAACCTACCAATTTCAAGACGCAAACTTTGATGAAGAACAGAATCTGACTGAATACCTCTATACGATGAATGTAATGACAGATGAACCTGAACAGTCAAATTACAACGATATCCATTTTTTATATTAAAAAACTCTTCGTTGCCATATTTTGAATGTGAAATGAAGAGTAAACAAATTCTAAGAATTCTAATAGACAGAATAAAAAAAATAATAATAAAAATTATGTTAGACCCCAAGTAGTGCAACATCCCAAACTAAACGAAAAATCATTTTGTGCGAATTCGGTAGGCGGTAATGTAGAAATGACGCACCATACGATTGCAAATATTTTTGGAATAAACTCATATCCTGCCAAATTTTTCATATTACCAATACTATCTGCAATAATCGATGTAAAGAGGAATAAATTGACTATTCTGGAAAAAAAAACAAATAACAATCAAAGAACAAAAAGCACAAGATGTCAATTCTATTAGAACAAATCACCTGACGAAGAAGAAGAACAAAAAATTTGGAGCGTAGTAGAAAAACACAAAAATTTATTTACTGACAACCAAGATAAATTGACCTTTCTGACAAGTGTACAAGCTGACATTCGGACAGAAACTGACACACCAGTCTTTACGAAATAATACCCATACCCTATGTCCCTCAAAGAAGAGGTAGAAAAACAGGTACAAGAACTTTTAGACTACGGGATAAATCGACCTTCAAGGTCTCCATACAACTCACCAGTATGGATCGTTCCAAAGAAATTAGACGTATCCGGAGAGAAAAAATTTAGAATGGTAATAGATTATAGAAAACTAAATACAGTTACCATTGCCGATAAATACCCCTTACCCGAAATAAATGAAAAACTCGCTCAATTTGGTGGTAATCGTTATTTCACGGTCTTAGACCTTAAAAGCGGTTTTCACCAGATTAAACTGAAAAACTCAGACATCGAGAAAACGGCCTTCTCAGTTAATAATGGTAAATACGAGTTTACACGACTCCCAAAATGCTCCCTCAATTTTTCAACGGGCTCTGGACGATATTCTTCGCGAACACATCGGAAAGAGATGCTACGCTTATATTGATGACATCGTCATCTTCGGGAGAAATCTAGAAGAACATCTAGAAAATATCAGAGAGATATTTAGTACTCTCGAGAACGCAAATGTTAAATGTCAACTAGACAAATGCAAATTCCTTAAAGAAGAAGTTTCTAGGATTCATAATTATACATAAAGTTATTAAGACCAACCCAAAAAAGGTAGAAGCGATACGCGATTTCCCAACCCCAAAAACCCTCAAAAATCTTCGATCAATTTTAGGAATGGCAGGTTATTACAGAAGATTTATTTTCCAATACGCCAAAGTTGCAAGGCCACTTAAGGCGCTTTTAAGAGGGGAGGACGAGAGAATTTCTAAAAAACTCTGATAAAAAAAACTAATAACTCTCGATGAAGAAGCATTGCAATCCTTAGAAAAACTAAAGAATTACTTAATTTCGGAAGACATCATACTTCCATACCCTGACTACAAAGAAGAATTTCATTTAACAACAGACGCATCCAACTATGCTATTGGTGCTGTACTAGAGCAAGATGGGCGACCTATACCTTTCATTTCAAGAACACTCGCCAAAGCAGAAGAGAATTATGCAACCAACGAACGCGAAATGCTTGCCATATTTTGGGCTTTCAATAGCTTAAGACACTACCTGTACGGTAGAGCTAAAGTTAAAATATTCACGGACCAGCAACCTCTAACCTATGCCCTCAGTAACAAAAATACAAATGCTAAATTAAAAAGATGGAAAGCCTCTCTCGAAGAATTCAATTATGAATTAGTATATAAACCAGGCACAAGTAACGTCGTCGCAGATGCACTTTCACGTACCCCTCTAAATTACAATGAAAATTCAGTAACGTCAACACAACGTAGTCAAGATAGTTCTTCACATAATTTGATTCCATGCATTGAAGCACCAATAAACGTTTACAAAAACCAAATCTTTCTCTTATTTGGTGAAAACTCCAGTTATGAGTTAAAGATACCATTTCCAACATTTCACAGACATATCATTTCAAGATCAGACTACAGCAGTTCAGATATTATCGACATATTTAAAAAATATCTCAACCCGTCCACAATAAATGGCTTATTCACTCCCGAAAGAGTAATGGGGGAAGCCCAAAAAATTTATCCAGACCATTTTCGTAACTATAAGATCCGATACACTCAGAGACAAGTCAAAGACCTAACCGTCGAAACAAAACAACAAGAACTAATAATAGAAACACATAAACGAGCACACCATTGTGCTCAAGAAAATAAATTGCAAATTTCAGAAAAATACTATTTCCCAAAGATGCTCAAGAAAATTATTAACATTGTAAAGCAATGTCAAATTTGTAAAGAACAAAAATATGATAGACATCCAAATAATTCATAATTAATACCAACATCTATACCACAACATCCTGGTGATACAATTCATATAGATATTACTCAACAGAAGGAAAATTTATGTTGACAGCAATAGATAAATTTTCAAAATATGTGCTAGTACGCATTACCAAATCTAAAGCATCAGATGATATAAAGCAACCCCTCCAATTCTATATTTTTATGGAATACCTAAAGCTATAATCATGGATAACGAACGATCTTTTAATTCAACAACAATTAATTGGAAAATTAATTCAAGATAGAAACATGTATAGCATCTCCATACAAAAGTACAGTTTACGGGCAAATTGAACGCTTTCATTCGATTTTGACAGAAATACTCAGATGTCTAAAATCCGAAAATAAACACAAAAACTTTAACGAACTACTAGACAAAGGAGTATATAAATACAACTCGTCTATTCACTCAACAATAGGGAAAAGACCTATTGACGTCTTTTTTGGACGCATCCCTGATGCAACACAAGACATCTTAAAAAATCTACAGACAAAACAGTCGGAGATACTGGAAACTCATATCATAAAACGTGACCCCATAAAAAAAAATAACCAAGAAGTTGTAATTTTCGTTAAAATTAACAAAAGATTAGGCTCCAAACTTTCAGCTCAGCTCAAAAAAGAAATAGTAAAAGAAGATAAGCCAACAACCATAGTAACAGTCTCAGGAAAAACAGTACACAAAAGTAATATTAAATATAAAAAAGAGACTAACTTTGGCCATGCCGAAGTTGTAATACTCTTCACGCCCCAGCGAGTAGTCCGAGGGTCTTGATATTGAATTTATAAAGTTGGTGGTTATGGGTTAGACACTTATAGTGTTCAAATTTTAAGTCGATAGTACAAAAAACAAAAAAGTTTTTCTAATAAGAACTTTCATTTGGATCCCAGTTTGTATGGGGGGTACCCCTCCTAGTAGTACGAGGGTCATGGTTTGTGGATATGGGTCAGAGACTTATAGTGTCCAAATTTCAGTTCGTTGGTTTTATGTCTTTTATGATGTCGAGTGCTTGCTAAATGTCATTCTTCAGAAATGGATGTAAATATTATGGTTCGTTTTTATACTCTTCACGTTAGTGAATATTATTTTTATTATAATAGAATTTTTTTTTTTTTTTTTTTGACTTATTGAACTGAAATTTGGACACTATCAGTCTCTGACCCATATCCACAAACCATGACCCTCGTACTACTAGGAGGGGTACCCCCCATACAAACTGGGATCCAAATGAAAGTTCTTATTAGAAAAACTTTTTTGTTTTGACCCATATCCACAAACCATGAAAATATCAAGACCATCGGACTACTAGCAGGGTACCCCCCATACAAACCGGGATCCAAATGAAAGTTCTTATTAGAAAAACTTTTGAAATGAAAACTTTAAGCGCGTTGAGCGATATTTGGTGGAGGTAAAACTATGAATTCGCGTTACCGACATGCTATCCTATTATTCCGTTTTGTGTTCATTCGTTGTGTATTTGCTTGTTTGGAAATAGTTCAGACATAGACAACAACAACATAAGAACGGAATGGTCAAACAAGTGAGAACAACAACATTATGCATGAGAGCGATGGAGGCAACAAACATATTTGTGAGAGGGAGTGAATTTTCGTTGCCCATCTCTGCTATGAGTATTGTGTAGACGAAATTTTGCCTCTTTCTTTGTTTCATCATATCATCTACGCTTATGCTACGTTCATACTAATAAATATTTGCTCACTTTACATTATCGTCATTACATTAGTGTAGCATAGAATGGAGACGTTTGTTGGAGACCCAATAATTTATATAACCCAAATATATATAGTGTAAAATCTTACATTAGTGTTTTTGAAGTGAAAACTTCTTTAGGCGCGTTGAGCGATTTTGGTAGAGGGTAAAACTATGAATTCGTGTTACGGACATGCTATACCGTTATTCCGTTTTGTGCTCATTTGCTCATCTTCTTCTTGTTTTTCCTTGTTTGGAAATTGTACAGATCAGAGATGTGCAATGAAGACAAAAAGCACACTAATGAACACTTCGTAAATAAATGATTGGTCTTTAATTTAACCTTTTGTTTAACAATTTTTTTTTTTTTTTAGTATACTTTTAAGCTGTAATTGCAGTATACTTTTAGGCTATTAAATATCGACATAATTTAATATTTTAAGCAACAAATTTTGTACGATGCTACGGAACCCTCCGTGTGCGAGTCCGACTCACACTTGGCTGATTTTTTTTCTTGATGCTTTACTTTTTGTTGATCGTTATGTTTATTTGTTGATCATTATCATCATCATGTTTGAAATTAAGATAGTAGGTAATAAAGATCTAATGTATGTATTGTATATATGAATGCAGCAACAATGTGTTCATTCTTTTAACTCTCTTTATGGTTATGCATGTTCATTTCATTCCATTATTATTATTACATATTTTTATACTCTTCACGCAGTGAATAGCATTATAAGTTTCTCAAGAAATTAGAAATACACGGAAGGAGACATCGGAGACCTCATGAAGTATATATATTCTTGATCAGCTCAACAAGACGAGTTGATTTACCCATGTCCGTCTGTATGTAAACTAGTCCCTCAGTTTTTTAGCTATAGAGCTGAAATTTTGCATAAGGTTTTCTTATCTTTAGACGCTGTAAATTTTTCGGAATCAGCCAAATCAAAAACCCAAAGGTTGGTGATGTCTGCCTAGTAAAAACAACAGTTAATGGAATCTTTAAATTTATACTCGAGTGTGTATACTTCCATCCGCGTACAGCGTTAGCAGAAATTAAGCTATTTATGTTAAGATCTCTAAGCAAATATTCCAAAAACATCGTTAAGACTATACCTGAATACGAATCAGATCTCACTACACCAATCATGATAGTCGGAGACTTTAATGTTAATGTCACACAAGATTGCTCATTGCCGGACTTCATGTTAAATGAGTTCAATTTATCTCATATCGAAAGTACTTCAACTACGTTAGGCAATAGCTGTATTGATTTAACGTTTACAAGAAATCTCGATGTATCCTGTATGCCATATGTTTCATATTTTTCTTATCACAGACCAATTATTAATAAAATTATAATACAGTAATTATTTATTTACCTAATCATGAGCCTGACGAAAAGAAATTTAGCCATCACAAAAAAACATGAAAATCGGAAGGACTTTTTATTTAAAAAATTATTATAAAACACATATACGTAATCACGCAAAACAGACGGTTGTGTCCACGACACAGCCACACCCCATTTTTTTCTGAAAATGATGCAGTCTTACCACCCGATCAAGAGACAAATAATTCAATAATAATATTTGATGATGTTGCATGCGAGAAACAGGATAATATTCAAACATATTTCTGTATGGGACGCCACAAAAACATTGTTTCTTTCAATCTTTTTCAAACATATACACGTATCCCGAAACATCTTGTACGCGATAATGTTAATCTGATTATAATGTTTAAACAAGATAAACTAAATATGAAGCATATTTATAATGATCATGTTGGTGTTGATATGGATTTCAAAAAATTTTCTAAAATTTGTTAACTTTGTTGGAAAGATAACTATAGTCCACAATTGAGCTAGACAGGCGAGGAGAAGCAGATCTTAACTGCTTATAGGGATTGATGGCAATATTCCTATTTTTGTCCACAATGGTGTTCGACGAAAGAGGAGAAGCGGGTCTAGACCGTTTGGCCGAAGATACTGCAGATAAGGGTGGAATTAACTATATTACAGGGCGCACAGGAGTTGAGGTAGGATCGGTTTGAGGGGCAATTGCGGCAGGAACAAGAGGAGTGATGGGAGGTAGTTGGGTGGAAGCATGGTTGCCCATAGGAGAAGGTGACAATAAAAGAAGGGGAGGAGGTGAATCGAACTGATATTTAGTGAGTAAATCAGTGCCCGAATCAAAATCAAACGAAAGTTGCTTTACAGCCCTATTCAACTTGATAAAATTATCGCGTATACATTGACGAAAAATCAGCCTGACGCTTAAAACAGGATGGGAAAGACCACGTCAAACTGCCATAAACTGTTTTAGATCTGCTGATTATCTTATCATGGTCACGGCCGTTCAGTCCCGCACACTTCAAGTGTGAAAAATTGTCGCACAGCCTGTTGGCGTATTGCTCGTTGAGAATCAACATCCAAAGTATTCTAGTATACTAAATGTACACACTGTAAGTGATTGCGCATAAAAATAAAAAAAAAAACCAAAGAAAAAATAAATGCTACAGAAAGAAACACAAAACGGTATGGAATCATTGATTAATAACAGTTTGGTTTCGCAACAACAATGCTCACAGATAATAACATTTAAATGTTATATACAATAATAGAGGTAAAAATTATTAAACATGCAAAAACAAAAACAAAAATGAACTCGAAAATATAATGAAAATACCTTATAAGAAAATATTAAAACTTTTAAAATTTATGCACCACTAACTAACCCGAAAACATGATCAATTTAAGTTATTCACAATAATATAAACAGTATTATTATTAACAAATTAAAGTAAAAAAATCAGCCAAGTGTGAGTCGGACTCGCACACGGAGGGTTCCGTACCATCGTACAAGATTTTTTGCTTAAAATATTAAATTATTTAACAGCGTAAAAGTATACTACTATTACAGCTTCAAAGTATACTACAAAAAAAAAAATTGTTAAACAAAGGGTTAAATAAAAGAACAATGCTTCTAAAAATGTGTATTTTTAGTATTTGTCGTTCTACACACAAGTGAATTACACACTCTGTGAAAATTTCAACTCTCTACCTATTCACGGTCCCGTTAGCTCCCCATAGGTACGGAACCCTAAAAAATAGTGATTTTCATTATTGTTTATTTGAAAATGATTCCAAGCATAATAATAATACGAGTATGTTTGAGAAATATAACTTGTTTAATTTTAAAATATGAATTAGAGATTTTCATTATTGTTTATTTCAAAATGATTACAAGCATAAGTATGTATACCATCGGATTGTATTTTTCTCTTATCATCAGAACTACTTAAAGTTATTTTCATAATTTTTTGTGTATACAAATTATGTGCTTTTGACTTAAAATTTAACATTGAATCATAAAAAATTTTATTATTAAAAAGACAATCTTTGTAATCATTAACAGTTAACTTGTCTAAAGTTTTTACTCCCTTTGATTGTTTTATGCATTTCATACCTTCAACACTTAGAGAATACATTTTTGAACGAAGACCTACACATTCTAACTTAATTTCACCATTATTTTCATACCCGAAACTTTTTTATTACATTTTAATATGTTATATAATTGTGCTAAGTCATCACTTATTTCTGACGTATCGAAATTCAACTTTATATCATTCTGAATATCTTTATAAAAATCTTTTGTTTTAATTAAATAAATAAAAGAATCTGTATCCATATAGTTTAAACTGAAATTTTCTTTAAATTTTGGTTTCATATATCCGTAATGAAAGTCATACATCTTCCATTTGGATAACTCTAATACAGCGAACCCTACATACGAGTACATCGGTTTATTATACCATGTACGCAAACGTTTCATTTGCTTTTGCAATAAGTGTTTGCGCACCCAATTTATTTCTATTCATTGTTTCCCACAATATTACTAATTTTACATCTTTTCTCTTATCAACGTTCTTCATAGTTTTACCATAGACCGCATTATACTCCTATTCCGTGGAGCGAAGGGTAAATCGTTGTGCACATCATGTATTGAAGCGGGAACTTCAAGATCAACTTCTAATATATAACCTATTTCAGAGTTTGGGATAATATTTTGTAATTGGAAAGAATCTATTTCCCCTTCACTAAACCACTCGAAACCATCATATGGCAAGTTTTATTTTCGTTGACTTGTAGCATAGCATCCCACGACAAACCTGGTGCAGTCATAATAATGTGGCGGATCAAGTTTATGTACAGTTTTGCATATGGTGCGAAAGTTTTGAAATATATCAGTCAAAAGAAGTACAGCTGTCTTTAAATATAACTCCATGTAGTCACATAAAGTTCTACACTCAAACACTTCTCCAAACATTTTGAGCATGTTGATAGTCATCTAAACTACATTCTTGATCGGTGAGATAGTTAAAGAATTTCTCACGAGGTGGTAGTTCTTGGTCTTGTAGACGTTCAATTGAGTCTAGATAATCATAAGGAAAAACACCCTTTCGACGAACCAAATCAAATTGATTGTTGTGTGGAAAAAAACATCTTACTGTACACAACTGATCAATACTCAAATTATTGGCTAACTTGTCTAAGCTCGTCGCCATAAAACGAAACGAGTCTAAGAATCGTACTTCTAAAATATTTTCTTGATTTGACAAGTGTATGTACTTTGATGAAGAGTAATTTGAGAAGTATATGTACTTTGAAAAAGAAATATATAATTCTTTATTCAGAGGTACAACTTTTATGTCTTCCTCAATCTTTGATAATTCTCTAACAAATAGATGTGCATCATAGCGCGAAAAGTTATGAAAAAATACCGGTACAAAGTGCAGAATTTTGTAATTCAAATTACAAGCGTTATGAGCTGCACCTCTATACATTCCACTCAGATGACAATGATCTCTCACTCGATCATTTCCTAATGGACCTCCACAAATGTGACAAGGAATAGTTTGTTGGAATTCTCTTTCTTCTTCCCTAGTGATGGTCATTGAAACAATTCTATTCAAGTAATCGTTATATATTTGTGAAATATCTTCAAAAATTGTAAGCCTTACAAAAATTGTAAACCTGCATCTTCACCTGTTTTAAGCACAAATTTTATCAAGAGATGAATCATGAGCACATTTTATATAATTTGCAAAGGCTACGGGTATATGCTCTCCAACGTTTTTAAGTTTTTTCACTTATTTGACTCTCTATAGGTTCAAGAATGCATTCAAAATCGGCATAAACTACAAAAGGAAGATATAAACTGCGCTGATAATCCTTACATTCTAAAATAGACTTATCTTCATCCGGTAGAAGTCGTCACCATTTTTCCGCATTCCATCTTGTGTTCGTTCATTCCTCCTATCGTCATGCGAATATGTGAAACATGTATTACAAAAGGATAGTTTACGACTATTTCTCGTAAGAGACTGCCCCGCAAGTCTAAAACGTAGAAGAGAACAATGTTTTAATATTTTATTTTATTTTTTTAATTCCATGTTTGATATTTACCTTGACAAAGTCCTTTATCCAAACAAAGTGTGTGTTTCCCTCCTCCTCCAGCAACAGTAGACTTATATGGAAAGGTTTCTCACCACTAGTCAGGTATAGTGGCCCTATGATTCCGCCAGCCTCCTTATCGTATCCAAAGACATTGATGCTGATATTTGGGTTCATTTCTTCAAATTTCTTGAAACATCAAATTTGCAAAATCGAGTATGAAATTCTCGTTTATTTCAATTTGTGAATCATTGATATTTCAAATATTGAAATATGAATTGCAACGATCAGAATTAATTGAGTGCGGTTTCATTGCTAAAATTATAGTCCATTTGAAACTCTGATTTTTTTTTTATCATCTGCTCAGAGTGGTTCTCAAAAACATTCTTGATATCTGTAGCTGATGTAATGATTGACATTCTGCTTTGATGCGAGAAATTTTTTTTTATTTAATCATCTCCCATTTGTTTCCGATATTTACTCGATAGAATAAAATTAATCTTGTAGGTAGTAAGCTATTCAAGATTTTCTTCCATCAATGGAATGATCACCTTAGAGACTTCATCAAAGAACTCCTCTGGTAATAACAGCTCCTCCTTCTTATTTTGATATGAATATGTCTTTAATCGATCCTTAAAACCGCTTGAAATTAAGACAATTGATTTATTTAGCTTTCGAATTTTACGTTTACTTATTTATTAATTTATTTCTGTCGATGTACTCGTATATATATCAATATTCATTTTAAGCATTAATATTGCAAAGAGATTCCAATCACTCTCTCTTTTCTGAAACTCTCTCATTTTATTTAATAACTGATCAGAGAGCTTCTCAAAACATTTTTAATATTTATGTTACAACGATGTCGATCGGATTGATGTAGAAAAATTTTGAATGATCCCTTATCCTCATTTATGATCCTAAAATATTTCGCCGATAGAGTAAAATTAATCATGAAGACAGTTAGCTCTATGAGTTTATTCTTCATCAATGGAATGAAGACCTTAGAGACTTCATTAAAGAATGTCTCTGGTATCAATAACTCCCCCTCATTTTGGAATATATAAACTTTAAAATGTTTTTCAATATCGTTTGTAGCTACTTCACCTTCATTGAAATGCTTCTTCATCTTTTTGTCTTTCTTTCCGTCCATCACATTCATATTCCCTTTGTTTGCTCCTCTTGTTTGCTGCTGCTGCTGCTCTTGATGGCGATGGATTGTCCATGTTTAGTACTTTATACACATACACACTTACACATATACACAAACTTTAACGTTTCTTTTAAAAATTTCTATTTTTTCTTTAAAATTAAATAGATGAAAAAACAAACTAGGATTCTGATTTTGGTCTGAATAAGTGTTCATAATTGAATTTTATTTTTATACTTTTTCATTATTATCTCCTAAACCACAAAATTTCATTCCTCCAAGCTTAATTAATTTCAAGATGTGATAAGAAAATCAAACAAACTATAACAACAAAAAAGCTGTTGATGAAAAATTCAAATGTTCCCCAACTCTTACACCATACAATCAAAAAAAAAAAAAAAAAACCTTAGAAGATATTTAAATCATACACATGATAAGAAAACCATATAAACTAAAACCACACACAGCTATCAATAAAAAAATTTTAAAAACAGTAGCCTTTTATTATACATATAATCAAAAGCAAAAACGTGAGAACATTTTCTCACCATCCGCATGTTGAATGCGATAAGAAAATCATAGAAACCAAAACTACCAGAACAATTTATAATGCTGCTTACGGCACACAAACACACACACACACACATTTACCTTTTTCAACACATGACACTACTTTTCTTTGGTCATGTCTTCACACCAGAAAAATGGATGCTAAATGATCACTGACACTGTTTTAGAATGCCCATTGTTTCTTTGATCATGTCCATCCAAAGACACAAGCCATTATCCAAAGACACACACCATTCACAATTTTCACCACACATCATCTCTTTCCAAAGACAATGACCGGAAATGATCGGGGGCGCTTTAGCATACTCTGTTTGTCATAGTCATCAGATTGAAAGTTAAAATGTCTATAGAATGGTTTTTCACTCTCGATAATTCCAGCAATATCACATTCTTTTCTAATAAGGTCTTGCCTGAAAACCTCAATAGCCTCTTTCACTGTAAATGGTCGTGAAAATAAATCTTGTAATCTCAATCAATAGACTAAACACATTTATTTAATATAATTCTTTATAACATGTTTTCATTAATATATATTATTTGATGATGATGATGATATTTTCTAAATATCTGATGTAATGTATTCAACTGCGAGGTCATAAATATTAGTGGACTCTCTGGCCCTTTTAATGATGTAGAAGGGAATTAGGCGCCAAAGGTTTCTTTAATTTCTCTGTACCTCTCAAAAGATTGCTTGGTTTTGCTCAAGACTTTAATAAGATCTTGCTAAATAGTAAACATGAGTTAGTACTACTTATGGCTAAATATATGGAAGACGCATTTGTTTCTAAAAAAGATACATTGTCATATAGTCTATATCCACAATATCACATGGAAAATACCACATATTACTCTCAACGATGAAGCTAAGTTACAAATGTATAGTATTGTTAAAAGTGGGAACTCACTGCCAATTGCATTTCGTAGCTGGGATTGTTATATGAATCCATCGGTTGTCAATGGTAGCAATCATGTGTGGAGAGTTAAATTGGCTACTAATAGAGAGCGTCGTCGGTTCGCAATCATAGGATTTGAAAATAAAAGCAAATTTGTTCAAAGTGGTTTATTAAACTTGAAAGTTCACTTGAATTCTGATGTGTATCTCTATGATGATTGACACTTAAAATCGGATCGAGACCATTTTGCCACCCTATATGATATGTATGCAAAATTTCAAGAAAGCTACTACTTTAAAGAATGTCAACCACTCCTCACACCATCCCAATTTAAGGAGAAGGCACCTATTGTTGTTATCGATCTATCTCATCAAAATGTTATAGTTAAAACAAGACCGATAGACATTCGCGTGTCTATTAAGTTATGGGCTAACGCTTCCCCTGGCACCAAAGCTTATTGCCTCTTAATTCATGATCGACTAATTGAATACAGTCCCTTGAACGGTTTAGTTCGTAGCATAATTTAAATTTTGAAGAGTTAAAAAATGATTACAAAAATGGATCAAGGAGCTCTGGAAGATATTGTTATTTGTATAAATAAATTTATTCATGAATTTGATGGGACAATTTTACCTGGTGAAATTATATTCTTAGAAGAATCAAGAGAATATTTTCAATACTTTTGACATAATCTATTTAAACAGCAACAAAAAGAAGAAGAAGACTTGGATTCATGTTCCGGCTGTTCATTCCCAACATCATTAACAAAAGATATATGTGACACATGCTTCCGTTATTACTACAAAACCAGAATAGCGAAAGTTCAAAACATGATTGAACAAAACTGTAAGCTCAGAGATAGAATGTTGAGCAAGTTTTAATATGAACGAGAAAGAGAAAACATATAAAAGAGAGAGGTAGAAAACATAATATGAAGGAGAAAGAGAAAACGTATAAAATAGAGAGAGATAGAAGACATAAT